>JAQIWD010000438.1:0-21594 GCA_034694825.1 Anurida granaria
GGTGGTCTCTGTTCGACTCTCATAGGTCGTTTGTTTTGGGTGAATCATTGATCAAAAAGCAAAGCGCGCGTGCGTAACGAGGGCCTATGGTCATACGCAAATTATGCTTTGTTTATTCTTTTAAATTTAAGTTAATTAAGTAAGAATGTTTCGTTGAGCTATTTGAATTCCTATGCCTTGACCCTTTCTAAGGTTGTCAAGTTGTAAGTTGTTTAACCAAAAAATTAAGATGGCCGTAGAAGTCCACAAAGTGTCAAAGTTGAAGTTCATAACAACCACAAGTCTAACCCAAGAGCATGCTATGAATTCAAGTAAGGTATTTGGCAATGACGTGTATTTCTGGCGTCCTTGCTGCTGGGTTCTGCGTCTATTTTTTGGTCGGCTCATGACGCTGTCGCCGTGGTACGGCAAACGGAAAGAGTTTCTTTTGTGGGTTTGCAGCTGGGAAAATGCCATGTCCTCCTCCCATGGCGTATTTGGGTACCAGCTTCAGAAGATCCGGTCGACACAGATAAACCTGGCTGTTGATGGTTTCACCTAAACAAAACGAGGAAGCACTCAAGAGTCAAAGGATTCAACTTTAACTAATCCTGTCGGTACTAGTGTGATCCAGTTACCTGTAGCAGCCCACTTCGGCTTTGCTTTCCCAGCTCTATGGCTCAGATCATCAGCGTCGTAGTCTTCAAAACGCGTAATATTGTAATTATCCCTAGGGCGCCTAGGTTCTTCAATAGAGTCCTCCGTCATACTCGGAGAATCCTCTGCTTCCGGGATCTCACGGTCACTTTCGCTTTCGTAGTCCTCAGCGTTGCGTATAATGTAAGTACAATCCAGCCGACGAGCTCTGCCTTTATCCACTTCCCGGACAGGACTTCCAGTCGGAGTCTTATAGACGGATGAGAGCGAGTCATCTTTTGTATTCTCTGAATTCGAGTCACCCAGAAGGGAATAAAACATTCCAGAATTCTGTTCCGTCGTCCCGGTGTTGCCGGATTCAGTTTGTGCGGGTTGGGGGATCTGGACGTCCTCGTCCAATTCTTCTGCAGAAGGAGCAGAAGCAGGGATTTTGAATTCTTCTCCATCATCACTATCCTCTGTCAACAATGGAGTCGGAACGACAGGTTCAAGTGCTTGTGTAGTTTCGGCTCCAGCATCAACCTCAACCTCAACTTTCTTGCTTTTCTTCTTTATCCCAGAATTCTTGGAAATCGGAATTTTCTTCACAGCTTTTGATTGTAGAGGAGCAACTTCAGCTTTTGCCGGTTCCGGAGACGGCGGTGCTACAACTGGTTGAGCAGGAAGCGTGCTTGATTTTAATGTCGTTGTAGATTTCTGTTCGTCCAAGTTGGATTTCTTGTCCCGCCTTTTCCGTTTGCCAATATCCAAACCCGTTTCCATCAATTGACTTCGTCGGCCCAACCCACCTGCCACGACACGTTGTAACATTCGTCGTGTAAGTCGTTGACCCTCTTGTGGAAGAGCAGGAGCAAGAGGTTCAGTGGGCAGAGCGGAGGGTTGCTGTAACATCAAAGGAAACCCGATTTCAATATTTATATTCAATTAAAAGGAAACCAAGAGGATTTCCGCGGAGTACACACCTTTTTTCCAGAAGTACTGGTACTGGGTTCTTTACGAGTACGCTTAGGAGGAGGTTGCATTTCAAGAGACTCTTGCTCCTCGTTTGCGCTCCCACTGTCATTCTCACTGGAATCCAATGGCAGTGGAACCGATGTCACTTTTCCGGGTCCGTTTTCTAGATTAGACAGTAACATTGAGCGGGTTCAGTCCAGTCACATTTTAACCCAACCTCGGTTCCATGCCTAGCTCTTAGATAAATTAAATTATTTTACATACTTCGTGGAGCCATTAACTTCAGAATGTTGCACGTTGGATTCGAAGGTCAGTCAGCTAGCTCAGCTGTTGAGAACAAAAAACTGAGTGCTAATCGGGGCAGACCGAAGGTCCGGACAACTGAAATTAAATACAAAATCGAATTACAAACTCAGGATTATTCCTATTAAAAGCTAAAGTCATTACTTGCCCTATGTGCATCAAATTCAAAGCTAGAGAGAAGAGTAACAGGAAATAACTGTCTGAATTCTGAAAGACTAAAAAAGGCACAGATCAGTAGGATTCTGGGATTATTTCATTTTAAAAGGCACCAGTAATTAAATGAAAGTGACTTTACGAAAATAGAACGGTAAAAAAAATGTGCGATTGTTTTTGGATTAGGCTAAGAAAAGACGTTCGTTTGACTTGACCTCTCCGCTTCCGCTTGCTTTTCACTTTCTTTTCTTCTTTTTCTTTCGGGTTCGTTCGTTCGGTTCGGCGGTTTCAGTTATTGGACTTTAAATTTAGCGGATATTCAACAGGCGGGATTTAAAAGGAAAATTGGCTGATTCAGACTTAATTAAAAGGAAATTACATTAAAATAAATTGATTAATTATGTTTACTTGACAAATTGAAATTAATAATTACAATTAATAATAATAAGAATCCATACTGTCAACATTTGGTTGAAAGAAAGCTATCAGTTGAATGCGAAATGGATCAAGGTTATTTTTGCTATGTTCGTTCGGTTTGGTATGAAGCGCGAAATTCTTTTGAAAAGGAGTTGGCCGGCCCAGCTGATTACATTACACTCTGTAATTTGAAAGTAATTTGTGTTCTGCAATTAATTAATTATAGTTTGTGCTCTGGAAGCAAGGAGATTTTATTAATACTGATTCCACATTTCAGAGGAGTGCAGCAGGAGCAGGTAAGCTGAAAACAATGCACAATTTCAGTATAAATCAGTAGTGGAGCTAATTCACAAAATTCCTACAGTTTGTTAATCATTGTCCTGTCTCCCTGTCCCAATCGCAGGTTATTGGTCATGGAGTTAAACCATTTAACGACACTGGAATTACGTGAATTTGAGGATGTACGAGGACCGGAAGCTCTTGGGGATATAATGGAACATTTGGCTTCATACTTGTTAGAGGGCGACCTCTGTGACGCGAAATTCCTCTGGAAACGAATTCCCAATTCCTTCAAGGAAAGTCAGGAGCTGAATGCGATTTGGAGTGTGGGTCAAGCTCTCTGGTTGAGGGATATGCCAGAATTCTACAGCAGAGTACGCTCGTTTGAATGGAGTCCACGAATTCAAGCCATCATGATCAGAATCGTTGGTAAATGTTGCATTAGGCTGGTTTACCACTTGTAAGGAGGTTACTGTTATTATTGTTTTTGTTTACATAGTTTCGGTCCAGGAGAAGATGGTTCGACTAATCGGAACAGCTTACACCTCAATCCGCCCTTCGGATGTAGCAGCCTTACTGGGAATCTCCATGACGGACGTAGCGACCATTGTGCATGAAAAGGGGTGGGCCATGATCGACGGGTTGATTGAACCTCAAGAACCAGCTCCAGAGGAAGCAAACCTCGCCCCCGCCGAATGTCAAATTGGGAAACTGACGGATTTTGTATCTTTTCTTGAAAACTGAGCAGTGGGAAGGTAAACTTTGGCATTCATTAAGTTCTCTTCTTTTTTGTATTACTCCCTAATGGAGGGCATGCGAGTCCCATTCCCACCCAAACAAGCATGCAATGAACTTCGGACGGAATAAATTTTGAATTCGCTGGCTTATCTTCCAAAATATCTCAGAGTTCTTTAGTTCTTTCTCAAACATTTTTATTTTATTTAAGTTTACCAAAGCTATTAAAATTTCAAACATGGTCGGTGGAATGAATTAATATTCATCCCACGCACAAAAAAGCTCTTTATCGGAATTAAATTAGTGGCGTAAGTTAAGTTAAATGTTCACCTCGGTTTCTTCGATATTTTTCTGTCTGTAAGCTCATTACTTTGCAGTGACCGATCCCTTTATGATTTTCTCGATCAACTTCCACCTCCAGCTACTCGTTAGCTCTTTTTTGGCAGAATGAGGAGATTTCACTTAAGAAGTCTATGGGAATGTGGGTGGCTGGAATTTGCGAATGATTCGAGTCTGACTAGCCCCAGCTCCTTCAACTTTGGTGGTAACTGATTTCGGTGATTCCATGCCATCTTTTGCGGCACCACCAACGCCCACGAGCTCCTCGCTCTTCACACCACCGTCAAGGAATGGTGGTGGACATGAACTAGATAAGCAAAAGAGGAAAAATGAAATTTCCATCTTCCATTTCAAGCTAGAAAAAGTGTTGCGACAGTTTTTGAAGACGGTCACCGAACCGATTACCGGTGATTAGGCTCCCCAGTAGTTCAATCAATCCAACCAATTCAACTTAAGATCCTGGATTATTTCCGGCGTTTAGACATGCTTGCATAAAAAAATTAGATCGTGTGAGATATATTTATCCCAGAATCAGAACTTGCTCCTGGCAGGCAGCCAAGCACACCCAAACCAAATATTCGGCAATATAAAAATCATTTATTGTCGTGAAATCCAGTAGTAAAATTAAGTGGTTTGCACGACACACGAAACGACTAGTACCGAAGGTAGATTAGTAATTAAAACCCTCTCAGTAGTGTGAGTCAATGCCAAGATCTCTCGACTATTTATGGATAAATAATTACTGGTATAACCAGCGGTTATTAACAACACTTCAATAATTAAGTTTAGAAAACATTGGAGATCGATCACCTAGATGACACAGGGTTGTGGAGAAATCTCTTCCAAAGTTTAATGAGCACGCAAGCTAGAAATCAATTATTGAGTTCGCTTCCTTTTCCTCAGCGTTCACTACTGACTAAACTGTTATTTTTATGAACGCATTATCATAGCGCTGGTTTCATTTGAAATGCACTTTCATGTTATATACGGATACCAGATTCCTGATCAATCATGATCCCGAAGGAGGAATTAGCTCTGGTTCATACCCTTCATTTTGAATCCTGTCCTTGAATTTTAGGTATTCACGTTTTCGATCAAAGTGTTTCACCTGGAAAATGCACAAATAAATTAAATCAGTTTCGGGATCTTTCAATTCCACTTCCTGAATCATAATTGAAAATTGGGGGACCGTAACAATTGGACATACCCATTGAGATGGACAACTGGTTTCATACAATTTCCGGAATTCCGTACAAATTTCGTGTTTATCCCCATTTTCGTCCAAACATTTCCATAGAACGTCCCGTGAAGTCCAACATTTCTCACGAACTAATTTGTCTGGGAAGGACATCCTATCCTAGGCTTCAGCCTCAACAGTAGGCTATGGCTGCAGATTAACTGTAAATATGAATTCAATGCTAAAATTAACGAGGTGCAGCCAATAAACCAAGCAATGACCTTACTTGTAGAGCAGACGAACGACGAACCAGACCAGACCACTTTGTTATGCCGATTATCTTTGTTGTGTTGTGCTGAACTGTGAAGATGAAAAGCCGCTTTCGTGCCACCGTTTCACCCGTTCTTTGATATTATTCGTAGGTTATCGTCTCTTGACCTTTGCACCGCTTTGGCTGACTCGCTGACTGACTTGATGAACTTCAAACTTGAACCTTTGGAAAAGGTTTGATTAATTTTTCAAAGATGAGGAAGAGGGAAACTTGATTTGAAATTAACACAAACAAACGCCTGCGCGCCACTTACTTACTTCTTCTTGTTTTGGTATTTTTGGATTTATGGATTGATTAGAGACAATTTGATTTGTGAAAATGAAATATAATTTAAGTGACATCGACATCCCACACACACCAGAGAACACAATCAAAGGTAGTAGTGGTAAGAAAGTCAGTTTCTCTTTCTTTGAGTTATATATCAGGATCTCTCAAAATCAAAATGCTTAAAATATTTCAGAATAGATTCAGAATTTCAAACTCCGACTCCGACTTTTGGGAGTGAAATAACATTAACAAACATGACCTCTTCTTCTGCTACATTGTCCACTTCGAATGGACGCCTACTAAGTTCTCTGCCGGAAGATCCTGACGACAGAATCACGTACATTTCATACGAGTCGGAGTTACAAATGTGAGCACCAATTTAAAATACTTTCTCCATTTCAGGACCGCTTTCATCATTAATACTCGGCTCTTGATTTATTTACAGGCCACACATAATGAAACTGATTCAGAAAGACTTGTCAGAGCCCTACTCCATCTACACCTACCGATATTTCATTCACAACTGGCCGAAACTCTGCTTCTTGGCAATGGACGAGGACGAGAATAAGGTCGTTGGTGCCATTGTGTGCAAACTAGATGTTCACAAACAGAATAGTAAGAGAGGGTACATTGCAATGCTTGCTGTCGATGCAAATTATAGACGTCGAAAGATAGGATCCAATCTTGTCCGTAAGTATCTCTGATACTTTGATCTGGAAGATTAGAATTAGAACCCCGCCAAGACCATAACAATCCCTATTTTTTCATTGACAGTTCAGTCAATTCGGGCTATGGCGTCTGAAGATGCAGACGAGGTAATGGTTGTCCCATCATGGAAATCAGCTTGTATAGATCATCATGGAGGTATCATAATTTAATTTTTGTTATAAAAATTACAGATCGTCCTTGAAACAGAAATTACAAATAAGTCTGCACTTCGACTGTATGAAAACCTTGGTTTTGTTCGAGATAAGCGACTCTTTCGATACTATTTGAACGGTGTGGATGCTCTTCGTTTGAAGCTGTGGCTAAAATGACCTCTCCGGTAAATTGAACTTTCAAGATCTTTAAGTTCGGTCTAGAATCTAAGCGCAATTTTAAATAGCCTTAAATTCTGAACTGAATTTTGATATTGGCATATTGCCTCTGCTTTAATAGCCTGTAATTCCAAATATATTTCGTCTGTATTCTGTAATAACAAGTGTGCATAAAAGGTCAGTCACTGAATAACGAAAATTAGATTTAAAAACTATTTACGTTTATTCCCCTTGTTTTTCAGAATTTGTGAATTCCGTTTAACTGACTTAACCAAGTGTGATATTTCGTTCTTAGAAATTTTTGCATTTGGAGCATCATGTGTTGTCTCTGTATTTGGTTTCAGGCCCTCTTGCTGTAAGGAATTAATAGAGCACTTGACTTAAAAGTATTGTGAAAATAGTTAAGGATTGATTGATGGACTCACCCGTCTGCTGCAATCAGTAGCCCTCCGTTTTTGCTTCTCTTGTATGATGGCGGTCATGCCTTTTGTCTTCTTGAAGTTAGGGTCAGATGGATCAACATTGTACAGATGTGATGAAAACAGGGCACCAAAACGACTGTCCTCAACATCCACCTGAAAAGTATCCTCTGGCTGTGATGCTGATAGTCCCTGTTTTTCTGCTTCCTTCGCTTTCCGATTCTTCCTCTTCTTTTTCCCTTTGGTTTCACTCTCCGCTTCTATGATCTTCTTCAAACTGAAATGTTGCCGATTGTCGGAATCGTCCATAAGGAGAAGCTCTAGTGTGGCCTACAAAAAAATTGGATTACAACATATTCCCCGTGAAACAAGACAAGTTTAAATAACAGCTAGATTTACATTATTATCCGCATCAACAGCCTTCTTGTCTTCCTTAGTCCCCTCCTTCGAGCGATTCTTTTTCCCCGATCCCATTTTCATAACTTCATTGGTCTCAATTTCATCTTTAAAGAAAGAATCCTCCATGTCCACATCAACGTCATCGTCACTGAATACCTCTTCTTCGTCTTCCCCCTGACTGTCAGGATCAGCGTTGCCATCCTTCCTGTCCAGTTTCTGTTGGGTTTTCTTCTGTTTCTTTTTAAGTTTTTTCTTCTCCAGGATTTCCTCCCAAGGGGTCAAGGTTGAGGCAGTTTCTTCCTCCAGTTTCTTCTTTACCAACGACTCCGTCTTCTCCTTCAGTCCGACGCCCCAAGTGATCTCCATTTCCACATCTTTGTCATTCTTCTTTTCCTTGGTTTCAATGGATTCCAGTAAGGCACGATACTTTGCCACGGGATCGACATTGCTTTCAGCGTCCGAACCATCTGTTGAACACAATTGATTAGGAATTCGGACCGCATACTCTTTGTAATCTCAGATAAATAAAACTAAGTAGTTACTGGTCACAGCATCTTCATCTTCCGAGTCGGAAGAAGCCAAATATGCCCTTAGATCCTCATCGTCAATTTTTTCTTTGGGATTATGAACTTTTTGTGTTAGTTCCCTTCGTAGAGGGTCAGTTTCATCCCAGGTCAATTGAACCTAAACAAATATTAGCAAAGTCATTTAAGCTCCAGCAACACGAAATTAGTAATTACTACAGTTCTATAGCACAACACAGCATACCTTAGCCTGTTGGAGCGCGGTTGTAGTGAAAAATCTGGGCCGGTACTTATCCGCCTGAGGTAAGGTGTCACACGAATCCTTGGGCTCCTAATTACAAGGGAGAAATTGACGACGTCAGTCAGTTCAACTTACTAATTGAGGAAGGCAACCCTGACTCACATCTTCAAAAACCATTCCCTCTGGGATGTACCGCAAGTCCACCCGCGTGGCACTGGACTCATATTCCATTCCATCGCATTCTGTATAGATTTTCTCAGCAGTCCCAACGGTATCAAATTCCAAGACTGCATAAAAATACCTGGAAGACAAATAAACGTCAAGGATTGCCGTATCTACGTATATAGTTTTTCGGGCTTTACTTGAGCCGATTCAGCTGGTACTTTCGGAGTTTCTCCATCTGGTAATCTCCGCCTTCTTCATCCTCCTCTTTTCCACCAATTTTTCCAGCTTCATCATCATCCGATCCGCTTTCCTCATGGTCCGACTCTGTTCTCCGTAGCTCCATAGGACCATGGACTTCTTCGTCAGCAAGACGCTGCTTTCCATACTCCGAAGTGTAAATCTACAATAAGAATGAAAATCAGTTTTCCGTGTCACCTTAAATGTACCGAAGAGTGGAGTTGAGATTTGCATGAATTTTTACTTACATTAACTGATTTCAGCACTCCCCCTGGAGGCAAAAATGAGTGGAACAGAACCATGAGATCAACAGCTTTCAATCTGTCCCAATCGATGTTACAAAGGCCAAGGCGGTTTGTAGATTCGTCTGTCCTCTCCGCGTCATGATCCAACTCTCCCCAAGCTTAGAAAAATCACTGGGATAATGCTCTCATCCACTTTACTAGTTAAGATTGTGTTCGTTGAAGTTGAAGTACCATGTATTGTGTCGTCAGCATCATCGATCTCGTCGCCAGATGAGGAAGAGTCATCCGAGGAATCTTCCTTCAAAAATCCATCCCCTCGGGCATAGTCAATAGTGTCGTCCCGTAGCTTCTTCTTGATGGTCTTCGATAGTTTCGTCGTAGTAGGATCACGTTTGCCAATGTCAGACTCGTCTACGTTTCCCCCGACATCGTTATTACCAGCCTCGGACTCGGAATCCTCTGCCCGATCCTGAATTTCCTCCTGAATAATGTCAGCCTCGGCATCGCTTGTTCGTTCCTCCTCGTCATCGACATCATCATCTTCAACCAAATTGTAATATTGCTTCAAATCTTCATCAGTGCTCAAATCAATAGGACGGCCCCGCTTGTCTACGCTGTATTTTGTCTTGAACTGCTTATCCTGTAATTATTCAAAAATAGTCGCTCGTTAGCTACATAATAACATAGCAACGAAGTATCAACAAATGAAGGCGATACAAAGCCTGAAATTCTTCCAAAATGGGTATGAAGGAAGTGGCGCGGGTGGGGTATTAGAGGAGACGTCGCTTGTCCAAATTCGAAATTTTTCCTAAATTGCTTAATCTTACATTGAACATAGACTGGAACCGCTTGTCAATGTCAATCCGTTTCTCTTTCCGTGGTATCCGTCTGAAAATAGGATCATTCAGAGCATGAGTGAACCTTCCATCGGTTATTGATGGCAGCGGAACTGGAGGACGTTTCGATGGCTTCACATTTGTCTTCCTCTTCTGCTCCATAATTCAATCTCCCTAACGTCCTAAAAATACACCTGAATCAAAATGAAGAAAACCAGTAACACGTAAGTTGTTCAGTTAATTCCCAAAATATACACGCAGAGCTAGACGCTCGGTGCGGCGCGTCGTCGTGTTCGTGTCCACTGACCTGCTTGCTTGTTATAGTAAGGTTCTTACAAGGGGCCGTTCGCGTTTGAATGATTCGATTGAAAATGACAATTAATTAATTTATTCACTAAAAACGCATAGCGAGTACACACGAGGATGAGGAGGATTTGATTTGATTTAGGAAAACAGAGAATTGAAATCAAAAGCACGTGTCCTCGTTATTTTGGTGCGAGTTCAAGGATTCGATTCCTTTTTGACACTTTCCCCTTCTGATGCTGCGCCTTACGACGCCTCTCTCCTTTTAATTTAATCTCAATTCCCCAAACCACTCAAAGAATAAGCAACGAAACCAAACAGATTTCTACTCATCAATTAATTTATCCTACCAAGGCAAGGTCCTACTTAATTCGCCACCAATTAAACATACTCGTCCATTTTGTAATAATTAATTCAGAGTCTCTGTTCTACAGGAATATGGGGAATCAAGGGCTCAGACAACATGTGGAAATGTCAAGCAAAACTGGAGTCTTTCATCTGTCTAAAGCTAAACTTCAGCAGGTAGCGCAGTTTTATATAATTTTTAATCTGAAAAATCCATATGCTCAATGAAGTTCTAATTCTCCGTTTACTTTCACAGTTTCCACCGGAACTAGTCACAGTAATACAGGTACTACGTCACATCGATCTCTCTGAGAATAGGATAGCATCCATACCAGAGAATATTGGCATTTTCCTGAATCTGAAACACCTCAACTTGAATACTAACCAAATTGGTAAGAAAATACTCATGATGTTCAACGGAAAAGTACGAACTGGGTGGTAATTCCGTAATGGTACCAGACTATAGGGTGAAAAAAAATTTGTTTATATTTTTCTTAGAAATCATTCCGGATAAGATTGCAGAACTTCAGAAACTGGAAACGTTGTCACTGAGTAATAACAAAATCCAGAAGGTCCCTGCAAATCTATCAAAGCTTCAGAAACTAAGGGATGTTAATTTGAGGTTGGATGACCATCCTTGCTTCCCATTGTTCGCCATTATATCTCTAATTCACTTTTTTTGTGTACGTTATCAGTGATAACTTGCTGGCCACTTTCCCCAAAGTTTTCTGTGGATTGAGATCACTAAATGTGTTGGGTGAGTGGACCGAATATT
Source organism: Anurida granaria (assembly GCA_034694825.1). NCBI lineage: Eukaryota > Metazoa > Arthropoda > Collembola > Poduromorpha > Neanuridae > Anurida > Anurida granaria. Next base: position 11,118 of record JAQIWD010000438.1, read on the forward strand.
GCATGAAACTTGATGAGTAACAAACGCAAAGGAATACGTTTAATAGTAGCTTATTTGTGATTTCGTAGATTTGACAAGGAACCGCTTAACGAATGTACCCAGCGGAGTTGGAGAGTTGAACGTCGTCGAGCTGATTTTAAACCAAAATCAAGTAAAGCCAGAAATCACTTTCAATTTTATCCCAGTGGTTAAATATCTTTGTGTATTAGATTAAGACTGTATCGGAGGATCTTAGCCGATGTCCAAATCTGAAGACGCTGAGGCTGGAACATAACGCAATCACACTCCAGGACTTTCCAACTAAAATTTTATCCGATTCCACCGTTTCCCTGCTTCTGCTTGAAGGAAACAAGCTGGACATGAAGAAGTTTTCTGAACTGCCTGGATACGACAAAGTAACCCAATTATATTTGAATGTTAATGTTCATGTTTGTTGATTTTGTAATTTTTGTTCTGTTTTGCAGTACATGGACAGATTTACAGCGACAAAAAAGAAGCTAATGTGAACATTTTGTGAGGACGAATCGCTCTTGGATATCCTGACTTTCTTGCCAATTAAAACCACCCTAAGCGTTTTTGGACCTAGTCAACGGCATCTGCATCTGGTATATGCCTGGCTTGGCTTTGTATTATTCTTCCAAACTTTTGCTACCTTTTCTGAATGGATGAATGACGAAAGGGAATAAATTCTCTCGACTTTTGGAATCTAGAATGTAAGAGGTTACTATTTGATTTCTATTGTTTTGTTCGCAAATTCAGACTGTTCAAAAGATTTTAGGAGGTCATTAATTTTGATTTGTAGAGTTTCATGTGTAGTTGCTTGGGTATTTGTGGTATCTAGGATTACTTTGGTCCCTTCAGCTCAATTCTACGAAGTCGGTTTTTGCCCAATTCCTTTGGCACATCCTTCTGAAGTTCTTCATATGCCTTGAGCATATGCTGTGGCGATTCCAAGTGCAGACGAAATAACTATCAATTATAAAAATCAATTGATTAATTGGTAATCGACTTTGACTTTCTTTGCTGTATAAAGAATGGCTTTCCTACAAGTTCAGAATCACTGGAGACTTGACAAGTGGAGCAAAAGAAAACCATCTTCCCGTCTCGTTCGCAGGCGTATGGTGCAAACAATTCAGAATGGTATCCAGTTTCTCTTGGTAAATAACTGCCACCATCATCGACTTTTCCTGCATCCTTGCTAAGAAACCCAATCTGGCTTCCGAAGTGGGCTGCAATTCTGTAGTCAGAACGCACTCAGTTTTATTGGCCTTATGGAAAATTAGTACTAAAAATTATAGAATTTAAAAGAAGCACACTCACCCCTTGCGGAGCTCCATTTGGAGCTGGATGATCTGTTTCTGTTTTTCAAGGAGACTTTTGAATTTTTCAATGGACTCATCTGTGAATCACCATTTAAAATCAACTAAACCCAGTCTGTGAACTTTTATTTTGAACTTTCAAACGATCAAAGGACAATGTAAGTTCACCTGAAGCGCCTTCGCGAAATTCCTCTTTCTTTTCCATTTGAGCAATGAGGTCCTTGACCTCTGCCTCCAACTTCTGTTGAAGTTTGTAAAGTTTGTCATGGAGGTCATCGACGTGGTCATCTTTAGCACTGGAAATTCGTCCGCGTGATTTAAGCAATTGTACCAATATGTGTCAATGCGGTTATTTATTGTGAAACTTACTGGCGAAATGCCTGGAAGTTCAATGACAAATTCGACTTGGACTTCTTATTTTTCTGTTTATTCTTCCCATCCGCATTTTTTTCATTGTCACCAAGCTCCGAAGATTGTGGTGGTTTCTTGTGAGCAAGAAGATGACTTCGGCTAGCCATGGATTTATTTTTGTTAGGCACTTGATCTGGTTTAACCACCTCGGATTTGGTGTAGGCAGCATTTTTGTTAGTAGTTTGTTTCTCAGCCGGAACCTTGCTCGGAATTGTCATCAATGGAAACACTACGACCTCTTGGGCGGAATTGGACCCAAAGCTGCTAAAGATCATTTCAACACCTGGACCTGGAGGATTGGTTTTTGCTCCAGGTGGTTCGGAACCCACAATTGCTGGAGCGTTTATCTACAAATGAAACGTGAAAACTTTATGAGAGCAAGCGCTTCTTTTCTGGAGAAGGGACGCTCTTACTTCCTTCTCAGCCCGGACAGTAATTTGGGTCACAGCAGCGGTGGATTTTCCTCTCATCTTTGACTTTGTCTTCTTCATTTTGGGAGGAGCCTTGTGGGTCACCACCACCGTCTTGTTGAGTAATTCCTCCGGAGGTTTTGGTTTACTGACACTGAACCCTTTCGCTGATTCATGAAGCGTCCAAACGTATTGGTTTTCAGGGTCATTCCGATCGGGCTGCCAAAATCATTCCAGAGATCAGTAATCGTTAGTGTCAATTCCGGTCAGCATTCATGCACTTTCAGATCTGGTCTGAGAGTTTCAGACCATTGATTTCTTTGTTCTTTAGAAATTTGAGGCAATTTTGGTTGGATAGGAAAGTACACTCTAGAATCCGCCCCCACCCCCAAGAAAACAAAACAATTATTGCTTCATTTATCAATTACCTTGAATGATGTGCTCAGAAGATTTATACCCTCTCCTGGTGCGATTGCCTTTTCACGAATGGCGGCATCTGCGATCTTTTTTACCAAGGGTTCTAGATTGGGAACAAGGGTGCTATTGGCCATAAAGGGGTGAGGATGAACTCCTGTAGTCACCTCCGTCACATAAGCGCTTTGAACTTTGATTGCTTTCAATTTTTTTTTCCCAGTATTTTGGCTGGATTTGACATGGATCTAGAAATTCGTAAACTATAAACCCGATGCTCTTATATGATGGTTGAATACCGAATTAGGATCCACTGACCTCGGGTTCCATGTTTCCTGGTTCAAGTTTTGCTGCGTGAACGTTTATGTGATCCAAGTTCCAGTAGAAAGCAATCCGCGCAGTGATTAATTTTGCAACAAACAAATTTATTTCTTCTGACGCGGTGGCGTTCATTTAACAAAACATTCTGTTGTCATGAACACAAACCAATCATACAGCGAGAAACGCGCAACGACATTCCTACTTACTTCAAGCACCCTTTTTTTAATCTTTGCTACAAGCACCGCGTTGGACTGTTAACCTAGTCTAAGCTTATATGCTAACCTACGCATTTCTTTTGCTACTGCTAGAAAACAATGCAGTTCGGATTGAACACAAGGATTTGGACTTTTCAGACACAGTGAATGAGGCATTTCCCTCGGACTGGAAGCGTGTCAACACCGCTCCGGTTGACACCGTAGCTCCCTCTCCCCAGGAAACTCTTCTGCTTGGGGATAATTGGGGCAGTCGTTTTGGGTCGCTGGGAATGCTTAAAAAATTCTTCCGCTCCTCGAAGCAGCTGCTGCTATTAAGGATGGGCGGCGCTGGTACCGCCCTAGGCGACGGTGCTGGCGGAAGCGATTTGTTCCGAATCTCATCCTGGCTCTTGCTGTGGTGTATTTTGAAATTTCTTTTTTTTCCAGCGTCGTTTGTAGGTAAACTTCTTCGACGTTCCGGTTTCCGAGTACTGATTGGTGGTACCGGCGGAGGTTTTGCACCTCCAGATTTAGAAACTTGTGGTGATTTGGTGCTGCCTGTACCAGATGACGGCATGTTTTTTGTTTTAATTCTGTAAGAAACAAATAATTTCTTTATGAATTTATATTACTGCCCATCACCCAATATAAGATTCTAATCGAACGGTAACCTCTTTGGCTTTTGCAGTAAATTCAGGGACTGGAAATTAGTTAGCAAAGCGTTTTCTCGAATTGTTGAAACTGCGGCGGGTGAATAGAATTCATTCTTCATCGAGGCATCAGTGTAATCGCATTCATCTTCAGTCGGAGTCCCAGTATCAGCAGCAGCAGCTTCTTCCTGGCTGTCTTTACAGGTTACCACGATGTCCGGATGTCGAAACGGGTGATCAAAGCGTAGATTTGTATCTACAAACCAAATACAAAATATAAAAAAAAAGTTGCTCAAACCGTCGACATTTTAAACAATTCACATTTAATGGCGGACGCAGTTGCGAATTCATTGACGACGACAATGGAGGCACGTCGCTCTTTTCTTGGGGAAATAAGAAAGTTTAGTTTCGTGGCCCCTAAGGTGCTGGACTTTCTTTCTTCTCGAAACGTCTTCAATAATGTGGTTTGTCCGCTTCTTCGTAGCATTCGGTAACCTCTAATGGTTTCCGCTTCCACTTGGGCCATTTTCAGTTGCAATTGACACCTTTCGGATTTGGCTTTAATTAATTTCTTGGCTCTGGTACTCCGTACAGATGCCTGACGAGCAGATATTGGTGGCTTGGTTCTGTGTAACTCAATTTCTTCGTCATCCTCCGTGGTATCGGATTCATCGTTGTCAGTATCACTGTGGGATAAACTGAAAACGAAAATATGAGTTTCACCCCCACGCCGCATATGCAGAATAATTTTACCTTGAATAATCCGAAATTGGAATATTCACGGGCTCATCAGCAGTCGAGCCACAGTCTAGCAGCTTTTTTAGAATTTTCTGCCTAATTCTTTCCTAAAACAAATCAATTACAAATGATTCATAACATGGTTTTAATTAAGAAGTTGGGAAAGTTCAATTTAAATTGTTAACACACTTTTATGGCGGCAGTATCCGAATAGTCTAGCAGCGTCTCACAGAAATGGCGTCCAAGGTCTTCGTAGTCTATGAAATTGAAATGGGTTCGTTCCCTAGAAACTAATGTTGAGCCGCACAAAGAAATTTCCAGCGTATAACTGGAAAATCAAAACCTAAGTTGAATTAAATGTTTTACATTTTTTAATTTTACGAAGCTTCCTGGAATCCAGACCTGTTTGTCACTCCAAGAGTCCATACGAAGATCCTACCCGTTCCTTCCTTGCTCTTTTGTATCCTGAACTTACAATTTGAAAATGAAAACTGAAAATTTTAAAGCGTACATTAGCAACTGCTAAATATTTTTTTTTGCGTTAATTCAGACGCTAACCTTATCCGCTGCGTTTTTATGCATCATGAGCGGAAATACTTGTTCAGTGAGCTTCTTTTCCACAACTCTTCGATTTTCACACCCGTACATGAAAACATTGTTCTTCCTCGAATGGCCATGGATATCGCAGTACAAGAATATTCCATTCTCATCAACCAATCGCCTTAGTAGGACTTTCTTTTGGTATATTTGTGGAAAGGCTTCCCGGAGGACCGTACGATACTGTCTATTCAAGTCCTGTCCCAGCAAGCAACATCTCGAGTTTCCAACAATCACGCCGTCCTGAAAATTAAAATATGCATAATTATTCAAATTAAAACAACTGCAATTTGCACCGGATGCAAAATAGGAAATGCCTGACGGGAAATAACCTCTGAATTTCCCCAAGTCGTCCCCCTAACCCCGAAGACGTGAAGGCCATCCCGGTAAGTCAAAAGTCAGGGTAAGGCAACGGTACAAATTTATTCCATGTTAACAATACTGATCCTGGTCCTATACAAGTAACAATGTTAACGTGATACCCCGCCTAACCTAATTGACTTACAAGTAAATTAAAAGTCGTGGTTTAGTGCTCCAGTTTCCGTAACTGCATCATAAACGCAGCCGCCGAATTGATGAATCAGGAGTCCTTCGTGGACTCTTCTGCGTCCAATGAACGAGTAGCCTCCGTCTAAAACGGCGTAGCGTCTATCTTCCGGGGTATGCATGAAGTTGAAGTGGGTGTAGGGATATCGGTATATAAGATGCAGATCATCATAGCTACGGTGATTCCAGTACAAATGGCAGCTACGTCTTCCTCATCGAAGGTGTTTTTTTTTTGAAGCCCTTGATTGGAGAAATCACAAACATGTCTCGTAATCCGACTGTGGAAGTTTTTGTTTTGTGCCGTTAGCTATTACAAAAAAATGAAACAAGTATTAACCAGTTGACCTTTACCAGTTTAGTATTTAAATATTATAACTGCTTACAGTAACACGTTCATTTTCACCAACATAACTTGTCCATCGTCCTGGTTGGAGACAGGCGTTGCAGAATAGGACGTAAGTCACGTTGTTTGACTTACACGTGAATCGCTTTGCAACGCGACGGTCTGGTTTGGGAGTGGTCCCTAAGTGACTACTGGGGATTGGGTGATCAGCGGACCACTAACATCGCAGTGACGGCGACGACAGCGATACGTCCCTGGTCCTATGAACCCTCTTGTCGCGTTCAAATTAATTTCGTCAATCCACTCTGATAAACAAAAACAAATTGGAAGCACTATACAACTTAAATGGAAATCCAATATTAGCATAATATAAGTTACCCCTAATGGATTTTCTGACGCCACTGCCGGGGTATGTCACTCTTAGCAGGCTCCTGCAAATTTACTGGATTCTAGTCCAAATCATCTTCATTTTTTGTCACCTTCAGTCCATGCTTGATTTTTTGAAGATTTGCTTTTTTAATATCTGCGAAAAGACTCTTCGCATTGCCAGCAATGGGGACATCAAATTCTTCCTCATCTCCTTCCATTCCCCGTATAAATGTCAAACCCCATGGGCAGATGCTGGAACTTGGTGGAAAAAGACGGTGGTAAATATCTTCTCCAGCCTGCAAAGATAATAAGGACATCTTTACAGATGAACTGAAACATGCTTGTCTCGTTTTGATCCAAAATTATGTTAAAAAACAATTGAATTGAAAGAGGAAGACTTACGATGGTTTGGATTCACAAACACAGGTAGTCCACGCTACTTCCAGACAGCGTTCAATTCTGCCAGAATTGTGGGATTCGGAGCCGGAAGTTTGAGAAAAAATCGGTTCGGGTCACTTAATCGGGCTAGAATATTTGAGTGATTAGCCATTTCTGCCACTTTTGCAGAACCACTCGAAATATAAAAAACAAGAAATTGAGCGAGGGAGGAATCTTTTCACGTTGGGCGGTCTATTTCTTCTTTGGATGTCGTTTCACCAAATTCTAAAACTGTATGCTCGCGCCAACAGGTTTTTTGGATTCATTTGTACCACCTGATTATTTTTTACTGCTGCTAAAGCACTTTCACTTGGCGGAATTTAGCTTGCCACAGATTCCGATTTTGTGTGATGAGGTGATTTCTTAAAGCACCATTTTATTTGGCAAGTGTCTATGCTATTTGTAATGAGGATGCGATGCCACGCACAGGATGCTTACCGGATTGAGCATTGGAATTAGCTTGAAAATAAATCGGTCTCGGAGTTCCTATTAAGAATACTGTCATTTGAGGAAATGGAAAACTACTGTCCCAATGGTTTATTCACCTGAGCGTGGGAACTTTCACTGGTTAGAAAATCAATGATGCCTTTCATCATGAAGGAGGAAGGAGTCTCTCCAGGGTGCACACGTGCGGTCAGAACTATTGCCGGTTTCTATACAACACATGGAAAGTGGTACAGGCACACACCAATCTTATGTGAACTTTGACCTTCCATTGTTGTTTTACATTTTTAATAAAAGGTCAAAATGTCTACCTTCACTTGGTCTTCCTCACTTTCGGGAGTTGTAATTGTAAGAACGTAAACATTGTTACCGGCCAGTGACTTGCAAAGAAGGCGTTGCTGACATAGGCGAGCTTTATTCCTGTCACACTTAGAAATAGAAAGCGAGATGAATAAAAGTTTCCGATCTTTTGATCTGTAACTCGTTTCAGGTAAAAAGATCAGAAAGTTACCTGAATTTCATGAAGATACGACTGTAGATTGGAATACGTGTAAGGATAGCACTGAGCTATGTAAACAGTGTCACCGCCATGTTGAAACTTTAAGTTGAAAGTCAGTGTATACGAGGAAGCGTTGTCAACCGATCTAATTCAAATAGAGTCATATTATGACCAAAAGTGCTGACGGGAGCACGGAATTTTGTGCCAACCAATTTCGACAAGCCTCACGCGATATCGTTCCTGTAGTATGAAATGTTGTGTCCACATCGCACCCAGCCAATGCCATTAATTTCCGCTTGTTTTTCGGAATACATGAGCGGCTTCATACCATACCGGTAGAGACTGTCCGGCTTGCTCAAATTAACAATCGAAAATCTAGGAATCAAGAGCTCGAGAATATTTGGTTATCGTCCTTGGAAATATACCAAGACTACATATAAATATACCTAAATTACTTACCTGTAGACGATATTTTCTCTTGCATTTCTAATTCTGAAATAGTACCACTGCGCATGTCTATCCGTATACATGTCCGCCCGGAGGTAAAGTTCGTAGTAGACGTTTGTAACCTTGATGACTTTAGCAAGATTCCCAGCTTCGAACCGAGACTCAAATTTTAGCGTCGTTTCATCCGTCTCGTAAGTGGTCAGTTCTTCTGAACCTCCAAAGCAGGATCGGCAATACTTTTAAATTTTAGATTCATGAGCGAATTCCGATATGCGTTTTCAGAACAAATGTTTATATATTGGACATACGTAATCCACGCAAAGTTTGGGCTGGTAATCATATATCACTGTCCCCATTTCTTCACCAACCGGCCCTGGTTGTGGTTCTGAACCCGTTGAAACGTAGAACGGTTCCGGACCTTCTGGAGGAATGTTGAAGTGTCTGATTTTCTCTGGAACCACCTTAAATCAACAATAATTCCAAAAGTGCACTTGCAAAGCCAATAGAAGATACACAATACAAAATATGCTTAAGATGTTTCACCTGACATTCAATTGGCCACTTTGGAGGATGTTGGAGGGATGCAGCACTGTAAAGTTGCCGAGGCTCTTGTAGCCTGTGATGATGACCTGACCCAATCCTTCCTTCATGATCTTCATGTTGCGGAGGAAATAGCATTGATAAATTGATTGCATTCCTAATTTCACTAGCCATTGCGCCACCTTATGAAATAAAGAAAGGTTAATAGACTTTTAAACGCGCCTACCACGATTGTAGTTCTTAGGGTGAGCGACCGCCGTGATGCTAGTGCACCTAGAACTAAAATGGAATTGACCTCTGATTCGAATGGGAAAAAATTTCGCCTGTAATTCCATGACAGACATACTGGTACGACATGGTTGCGATTTCAGAGAAAACTGCGTGCGGAACAAAAATTGAATATAAGGTTGGAAGAATGTGAGTCCAACTCAAAGAAAGTTGGGGGTGAAAGTTTTCTGTCTGCGGAATAATGAATTGGGTTCTCAACAAAGTTATAATGAATTCCAGAGGTAGTTCAACTCACCATTGTTTGTGGGATGAAAGAAGTTCACAGCGTCTTCCCCACCGCCACAAGACTCCATCGAATTTCGATAAACTTTCGGGCCCAAACAAAATTAGTCCCACTCCCCAACCCCGGACGAAAGTTCAGAAATGCCTCTACTTACGTCTAATAAAACTTATTTTCTCGGAAATCCCTTTGAATTCATACCAATCATTAAGTTAATTTAACGCAATTTTTCGTTCAACCCCGCCGTATGGATGAGTCAAAATAAATAACATTGGGAACGCAGAATGTGAAGTGATTTTCTTCCACTTTCTCCAAGCAAAATGCTACCGTGTAAGGTAATCTGGTTTATCTTGCCCCATTGACACACCAATTCTTGAAATCACCCCATGATCAATATCCTCACGTCCTTCGGTTCATGACGACACCACCAGTAACCGTGATTGCGATGATGAGTAACAAAGGAGAATGACAAAGAAAATTAGTCTTATCCAAAAATAGAATCCTTAATGTCCTCCCCCGTAAATGGTACCGCACATTGGAAATATTCATTGCCTAAAATAAATTGTAGGCTTAAGAAATACGTTCTTAATGTTAGGATGTAATTTTAAGATTCATTTAATACATCGACGACTAATAAATTAGAATCCGTTGATGTTGGTGGGATCAACCTTTGGAAAGGGGAACGTAACTTCATAAGTTTTATAAGAAAAGAAAGAAGAAAATTGGATTCTGACGGAAGTGCATTTTCTGACCAGCTTTCTCTTGTGTACGGACATGTCGTACCACAGTGCTATTATTGATCAAACCGGTACCAGTCACGCAGGTCATTAATTTTAAAACAACGTTTTATTTGAAAGAGGCTCCAATTACTACTTAATTCCCAATTACTTCCACGTTGGTTGCTGATTTTGGGTTTTTTCCTGCTGCTGTCGTCGGTTTGAACCCTCAGCTCCAGGCAATTCTTCCTCCACTAGCACTTCAAAGCGTGCAGTTGCGTTTTTCGCTGGAGAATTATTCCAACTGACACTTAAGAAACGAAAAGACTGAAATTAGAATCATTTGTAATCAGGGTTATCATGGTGTCATAAATTTTACTCACTCTGGCAATCCAGAATGTGGGAGAACAACGTTCAGCTCAGCTTGTCGTTGATCAGTTTGAATTTCAGAATTCGGTCATTCACTGTTGTCGCTGTTAAATGGCAAAGTGTCTTAGGTTTATAGTCCGTTCGCTTAGCTTACCCAACCAGCGGGTGGAACCTACTGAGATGTAAGCCCGCCCACACTGCCTGACT
>JAQIWD010000439.1:0-21548 GCA_034694825.1 Anurida granaria
TGCTTAATTAGCGAGTTAATTGCGAAAAACTGACGAAAAAAGAGGGAGTTAAGGAACCCAGACGTATTTCAGCCGAGCGGCAAAGTGCTGAATCCGTATGGTGTAAATCCGACAAGCACCCTCGGTGGGCGGGGGTTTGAGGGAATATCGTTCGGAACTTAGCATTACGGGGGTTGACAGGATTTAGGTCTATAGTATGTCGGAGGTGGCTTTACCTCTCCGAATAATTGGCTGATCTCGGGTGATGTAATAAAGTCCCCGCGTTGACCAAAAACGTCCTGGTGCATGTAGTAACCTTGACCTCCGGTATCGCTAGAACCATGAGTGGATCCCGTTAGAGCCATCTTCATGTACTCAGACACAGTGATTGGACCACTTAACAATATTTTAGAACGAATCTGATTGTAAATGGAGGAGACTGCCTTTGGTGATGCCATCTTGGATGATGGCAAATGGTGATGATAGTTCCGACGTAATAAACTCACGACAGAAGGGAAAGGGAAATATTAGTGCACTTACTATTCAATAATCTCAGAGCCTTTGGTCAATTTGGTAAACTGTTACCGTACGAATAAACTGATAAGGAAGGTTCACTTGCACGTATCTTTGCAGATATTTGGCATTAAATATTCATCACTTCCATTCACAACAGTCACAAATCATGTCATTGTCACAAAGGGGGGAGGAAGGGGATAGACAAACTGTCAAAGACTTCAGGAAGATTCAGATTGAGTCTCCTTCGGGCGTGCTCACGTTGAGAATGGAAAAGGCTACATGTATTAACCTACTTGACCTCCAAGAAACCACATAAAGTTTAGACTAGTAAAATCCGAAAAATGGTTAAAGTTTTAATCCCAAATATTTTTGTTTTTTTTTCTCTGTTGATATCCAACAGCTGACTGGCTCGTGTTTTCGTGTCTGAGTCACATCCACATTCCAAATCCACCAAATCCAGACTTGGGCATCCACGTCCTCAACGAAAATTTGGAAATTGGAGCAGAGATAAAGCATGACATAAATTAAGTTATTATTTTACTGTAACTGTCGGGATCTTGTAAAATCTTAGATCGAAATTTATTCATAACAAACGAACCTGCGAAATTAACGGATTATGACAAGATCCCTCCTTGGGATCTTGTCATAATCCCCTTGGAAATCCTACCAATAAATCTTTGGCTTTTGTTTTTCTCCAACAAGAATTTGAGTAACTAAATAAAGCATGGCGAGATGGAAAAAGGACGAAAAAGTGGCTCACTCTCAGTTTAATCAGTTACTGTAAATTGGCGATTTTAAAGATTGATTTTGAGAAAAAATGTCAGTGACAGACGGGAACGATAGTTTGGCCACAATTTCCGAGGGCCATCTCATTGACGTTATCGTCACGTCTTCCTCTGCCCTTCTTGGATCTGTCGATTCCGGTCGCATCCAGAAAGAAAAAGGTGGTCCGCATGCGCCATGGACTCGAATTATTCCAGGCTCTGCCAACCTAACCCGAGAAGAGGAGGATTTCATCGAAGAACCAATTGTATTCTCGGATAAAAAAATCAGCAGTGAGCCTCTGTCACAAATAATTGCAGCCCATGACGGCCCCAAGATCAGTGACGTAAGTGAAATCGCACCCTACATGCATCATCGATTCTGAAGCTTTTGTACATAATTTTAAACTTTTGTGTCCTTTGATTAGCATGCCTTGAATCAGTTACAACGGAAACCTGGGCATGTCCCAATTGGTTCTCTGTTCCATGAGGAATCCTACCGGACCCGCTTGGATGACACGGACGATGAAGATTTGGAATTCATTGCCAATCGGAAACGGAAGAAAGTGGCTACAAGTACTCAAACTCGTGGCAAGTCCTTCTCGTACGACATGATTTTTTGGGAGAAGGGTGAATTCATTTTCCCCTACCGGACATTTCGACCGAAAGTTCAAGTACCGTTGGACGTCGCATCTGGGATCACCCCGCAGGGTATCATTGCTGAACGCCTTCATAGAATCTACAGAAGGATTGACCTTCACACGACCCTGGAGAAACTTGGAGTGGAATATGTGTAAGGCCTAGTCAAATATCTACGACCTAGAAATCGAATCCTGGTAAAATCTCTGACCTTTGACTTGGTTCCAGTGACCTCCTGCCACCGCCCAACTATGGAGAACATAATTCCCGGTTTTTACAAGAATCAATGTGGAGGAACCGCTCCAGGATTTCAGGGACTGAGAAACGAACGTTCATTTATGGACAGGATCCGACCGGAGACGATGTCACGTAAAGTTCCCAACTATTACCTTTCTAACGTTCAAGTTTTTCAAGTTTCCCTGAATTCACGCCGTGACTATTTGTGTAACAGCGTGGAGAAGCATTCTGACGGAAGCCAGGGTAGCAGCGACAGCGGAAGTAGTGGTGGAAGTTCAGTTGTGGATGCCCGTATAGATGAAGTCGCCGCCGAAGCCAAGGCTGCTCATCTGAAAACAAAATCCCAATTTGGATTTTACTTCCCACTGGAATACTTTGACAATGAAGATTTTGATATTCGATCCGCTGAGGACTGGATATCGCTCCGGGATAATCCAAAGGGAGTAGGGATGTACCCGCTCCCCGGGAAAGCTTACATCCCAACGCCGTTTGATAGACCAGAAACCATGCTCTCTCTTGCAGAAATCACATCCGACGTTCTCCTGGACAAGAGTATGAGGCTTCAAGCTTTCCGGAAGTGGCTCATCAGGGAGCGCTACCAGCGACTTGCTCAAGATATTAAAGGTGAAGCTTCTTAAAAGCCTTGACTGTGACCTTACAATCAGGGTTCGCAGATTCCCCTCCAATTGTTTTCTTTCGTTTCTGTTGATTGATTGTTGTACTGAATTGCAGTTACGGACGATGACCTCGAGATGTCACCCCTGATGCAAATGGGAACTACAATTAAAACTCTGATTAAGAAATCAGTGGTTGCAATCCGACCTAGTATGTTTGGGCATGCGGGTCGACAGCTACCGAATAGTGGGACTAGCGATGCTCTGGATCAGTTGGCATTGGAAAATGAAGGGGAATCCGAGGCGGCGATGTCAAGCCTAAGCTCTTCCACACAACTTTCAGACGATTTCCTGAGTCAGTTCAGTAAGGGTCACTTAACGGGCGGAGATGGGGGGACGGACGTGGATGCTAAGCGGTTAGTCAGGTCAAACTTCTTCTTGTTGTTTCAACTTGTTATTTTCTTGGATCTTAAACAGAAGCGAGTCAATTCTGTCGGATGTTTGGTCAGATCCGAATTCACTCCAGTATTTATTCGGTCCTCCAGGCAAAGTAAGCTACTACGGAAGAGCAACTGGCGACGAAACGATTCCGCACTTTACTTTTCTGATTGCCAATACAGGAGGAAGTGCTGGGCGAAGTGAGCAAAGTGGATGATGCATTGGAGCAATTAAGACAAATCAGAGCAAGTATGATGCTTCGATCGCTTCCATCCAAAGCAGTCCGGATCAGCGATAAGTGAGCCTTCAGCGATCAAATGTTAAGCATTTGGTTTGTTTCAATAATTCCAAATTGGTCAATTTTTTAGCTCATCAGTATCCGATGGGTTGGAGAGCCCTGACCTTGACCCTTATGACCAATCCGGATCAGGGTTTGACCTTATCTACGACTACAACAAAATGAAAACAGTTCATAATTACAATTGGAAATGGGTTGACGTTGCTGTTTTTGAGTATGATTTCGGCAAGAATAGGTAAGAATGGTTTGCGACATTGTCACCCACCTGCCACAACTCACGAACGTGGTTACATTTTTGCGAATTTTTAACTTTGCTCACAGGTATTTGGTACGTACCATCTTGGAGCCATTCATTTTCGCTTGGGTTCCGAAGGTGTATCTCTGCATGAATGCGGAAGATCCAAGCGTCCATGCAGCTCGGATTAAGGACGCCGCAGAGAGGCGGACGAATTTTGAAAATCAGCTCCGCTATAACTTGTACGTTGACTGTCTCTCTGTGGAGTCGGCGCCAACTATTCCGGACGCTTGGATGGTCAAGGCGGTAGACTGGGTCGCCTCAACGCCCCGATTTGCCAAGCCAGAAAAGGTGTTCAACATGGTTAGTTGCCATTCCCAGATTCGAGTCTCACTTGTCCCTTCTGACATGTCGCCGTTTCACTTTTCAACGTTTGTTTAGATCAAGAAGGAGGTGAACTTGGATTATAGTCGAGTTCACATGAATTTACTCTTTGATCACATTACCAACGGTCATTCCAAACACTACAAGGCCTGGATCTACGATGAGGATTACTACCGTCTCCATTCAGAACCTGGGGCCGATTGGTTCCTGTTCCAAACGATCGTTCAGGAATGTCGAACCGGCGTCTTTGCCTTCAAGAAATTTCGCCTGGAGCAGAGTTCTGTGATTTACACGGCGGAGCCCTGCGCGGCTTTTTCTGAAATCCTGGTGGCATCCGTAGTAGCTCGGAGTCGTCCTCTCATCCTTACTGGTCTGGAAGCCCCAGTGCCACTGCACGTGTACATGGCACGCCAGTTGGAACAAATGGGAGAGGTTACTCACCATTCGCCTTTATTATAAGATAAATAATAATTGCGCATACATCTAACATATTTTTTGAAATCCCGCGTAGACGCACGAGTACATGAAGACACAATGGTTGAACTTTGTGATCAACGCAATCATCACTCAGCTTGAAAAAGTGCCGCACTCTTGGTACAGCATGGACGAAAATGAATGGGCTATTTTCGAAGTTTCTAAGATGTCCAAGTATCTGAAACTCGTCAAGTTCTTGATGCAGGTGAGCAAGGATACGCGCGTGCGGGATGAAGAATGTCAAGTTAACAATTGGCGTTAATTTTTAGGACACCCTCCGTTACATGGTCCTGGAGTCACTTACCTCCTACTTGGATGAAATTCGTGACCTCACGGCAACTTTGACCAAACCTGAAACCGGGGGTGAAGGGGAACGTGAACTTGACGACGACGGGGGCAGTAAACTTGAGACAAGGGACGAGAGACAACTAACCCCAATTTGGATCCTTGACCTCAGCTTGACCCCACTTGGTCCAACTTACAATCATTACCTGAGGGATTTCCCTGCCTCGGTCATCAAGATTATCCACACATGCGTTGAATCCGTTTCTGGAATCCCTGATGTAAGTAAGCAATTTTCATAGTCAAACTGCATTGATTGTTAATCACTCATCGGGAAATTCAAGATCACGCCACTGATTATGAAGAATTTGCTCCATGGAATCAAGAAGCCACTCTTTCCAGTTGCAAAGGACGAGCCACAAATTACGATAATTGTGCAGGAGTTGAAGGAGCTTATGAAGAAGGCGCTTGTCCCGGTTGACGTGTATGCCCAGTCGTACAAGCGCTACATGCCTGTCTACCATTTGAATTTGGAGAAATTCATGCAGTAAGCTAATAGAGCGTTCCGGTTTATCCGACATTTGCGACTGGGTTTCTCCGGAAGTGTCCCTTGTCCCCGAGTGACTAATTTGAGAACTCTTGAATCGTTTTTAGGGAATGGAACTCGATTGACCACAATTCCAAGGAGATTCGCGCCACGTTGGAATTCCACATTCGTCACTATGCTGAAATTGAGTCTGAAATCCCTACGGAAATTGACATTGGGGCAATTCGAATCAATGTCGCCACACTGAGGAAGGAATTGCTCGAGCGGAAGAAACTTCTTTACACTTCCATACTTGACAGTTTTGCTACCAAGTTAGGGAAACTCATCAAAGGGGTAAGAACTGGATTTGCGGCAGAATTTCCGGAATTCGATTCCATTTTATCGTGCGTGAGCAATTTTATGTCTGCGTATTTCTTTTGTCAATAGATCCTGCAAGAGTATGAAGAAATTGAAGCCAAGTTGAGCAAACGCTCCAACGACATTGAGGAAGTGATGGAACTGAAGCACTACTTGGCCGGACTTCCAAGCCTCATTTCTCGGTATGATGAATTGATTCAAATCGCTATGAAGGACTACGAGCTGTTTGAGCGCTTCAAGTATCGGATTTCTAACGAGGACTTTGAGGCTAAGTGGCTTGCCATGATTGGGCTGCGGAGAATGTACAAATTAGCAGAAAAAGCCGTGGCTTGGCTGGGAAGTGACTACAAGCGGCTCCTCAACATGCAAAAGGCGGATTTGTCCTACCTCAGCCAGACCGTGAACAATACCATCGACTCCGTCCAGTCGTTGGCCGAATTTGTGGACGAGGATCAATTTCCAGAGGTCAAAGAGAGGATTGAGGAGGTGGAAAGGGTTGTGAAGGCGCTGGAAGAGGAGAATGAGCTTGTCAATCGGCGACAAACGCTATTCGGCCTTCCACCGGTTCAGAAGGATATCCTTGCAAGGATCATTGAAGAAATGCATCGATACAAATCATTGTGGATAACCATAGGAGGTTAAGGTCTTCTCCTTATGTTTGGCCTTTAGTTTTAATTTGTAGCTAACATTTTTTGCTGCCATTTGCAGATTGGTTGAAAATTAAGGAGGATGCTTACAGTCAACCCTTGGAGACGCTGGATATTCCCGGTATTACCCTAGTATTCACGGAAGGGCTCAAGGTCATGCGCAGGAGCCTCAAGATGCCCAAAATTCAGGAATTGGCTAAAAAGGTGAAGCGGGAAATGGACGCTCTTCGGAAACTTGTACCGCTAGTCAACACCTTCACAAACCTGGGACTTCGACCACGACACTTGGAAGCGATTTCAGAAATTTGCGGTGACCAATTTCATTCAATTTGCTCAGTCGATCCAGTTCGCAAAACAAGATGCGCAGATTAGTTTGATTTTTTTTCTACGCAGGTTTTCCAGTGACCGAGGCTGGAAGCTATACACTGATGGAATTGGTGGACCAAGGCGCTGGGCAACACCTGGATAAAATTGCTGAAATTGGAGACACTGCTGGACATGAGCTCAACATTGAACTGGAACTAAACGGAATTGAAGAAGGAGGACATGAACTTAAGGTCACACTTTCGAAGGATCAAAAAACCGGTGACGTGTCAAAAATAATTTTCTTTAAAAAAAATATTTTTTTTTTGTGAAAATCAAACAAATCATTTTTGTGAACCATTTTGTTGGTCCAGGAATTGAAAGCGTGGTGCTGCCAAAACGAACCGACAGCTTTATGGAAAGGGCAACTAGAACAGTAGGAGAATTGCAGCAGAATCCTTATAGGGCTCCGTTTGCAGCTCAGCTGGACGTGCTGGAGAAGCGACTCCGCGCCGCCGTAGAAACGCTCAAAGAAATCAAGACGATTGGACCGGTCTGGTTCGAACTTCAGCCCACTTTTGAAGTTCCGGATGCTGCCGTGAAGATGCCGGCAGAATTTAAACTCTTTGCAAAAATGAACCGGATTTGGAGACGCATGATCCGAATTATTCGTGTCACCACGGGAGTAAGTTTGCCGCTTTTTGGGAATTGCACAACTTGAATCAGCGACTTTTAAATTCCATGCTCTTCTTCGGGGTTTTAGGTGCTGGATTTTGCAGCAGACAGGACGCTTAGGGCAAGCATTGCCCAGTTTGGAGAATTGAATTCAAATGTCCAGGAGCTACTGGAGGAGCGCAATAGACCAAAGGACTCGGACTCGGATGATGACTAATAAAAAATGAGTTCCAACGTACATAAAAACTTTAGCAAAAACTTGGTAGAAAATCAACGAATAAAAACAAACTTGCTTTAATGAAATGAATCATTTTCATATGCGTGACTCCACTTTCTTGTCAGATTAACTATTGGGGGTGAAATAAACTTCAAGAATAGGATGAGAGAGTTCAAGCAAGGTTAGATTTGCGAGTCGAATTTATTAACTTTGCTTCTTACCATTTTCATCAGTTTCTCACATTTTCACGTGTTTTAAGTCGGGTTTTGTGACTTCCTGTCCTAAATAATACCGAGACTACTGCATGTGACTCATCATCTTTCTTTTTACCAGTAAATCTCTTATCAGCTCCTTCAACCGGAAGAAAGTAATGTGGTCAACGCATGTGGTTGTGATTGGCATAATTTTATGACTGGAGTCGGTGACTTGCGCTCATTTTTAGGTGGTTGAACTGACCAATTTTTCACTGCTTATTCTAGAAATCTTGCCATACTCTACCCCTACCTGCGAAGCTCTATCACACAGCACACAGCCGTACACAAATGTCGCCTCCCTTAATGTCACTAGTCACTTTGAACGCGTTCCTGGTGGTCACCTGCATGGTGACATGGACACTCGCCCAAGAGGTCACACCTCCAGGAAATCCCAACCAGCCACCCGATTATTTTCCAGTGGGAATGTGTATTCCGAAGGGAGATCCAAGTGGAGTAAAAGACGACTACTGCAGATGTGACCAAAATGTCGTCAGTTGCGATTTCTCAAAATTCAAGGGCGCAAACGTGAGTCAACGTCTAATTTTAGCAAGGTCCGAATCGATCGAGTCACTTAAGTTAATTGAGGGGTGCCTTTTTTGTTCTAGCGGACTTCCGCCGAGTTACTCGCCTCTTGGAAGGAGGATACTATCAATAGGATCTGCATTTGCAACGCCCCCAAGAACCTGCAAGTGGTCTTGTCTGAACATTTCATTTCGGGCTTCTGGAATCTAAGCAGAGTTGACATTTTCAACATGGCGGGGCCCGTCATCATTGACAACGCTTTCAGCGTTTTTTTCTCAGGGGACATGTACATCTCCAAAGTGGCGTACCTCCGGAGCTTGTTTGAATGGGAATATGGGCGGGGGCGGGACCGAGAGCGGATGAGTCATCCCAACAAACGTGACCCGACCGGTAAGCCCTCACCCCACGATTTTTTTTTAAATTATAATAAAAACGATTAAAAACATTTTTTTTTTCATTTGGAAAACTTTTATTTTCTAGTCCTGAAATGCTGTTCGCAAATCAAAACGCCAAAATTTGCTTCCCCGACGTTCTACATGGAGGACTCCACGGTGAATGCTGTCCATACGAACGCCCTCAACAACCAGCACCTTTGGAACAACATCATCTTCCAAGGGGTCACCTTCAACAGCCTCGAACCCTACGCCATTCTACTCAACGGAAAGGAGGAGAATGCGAGCTTCACCAACTGTCATTTTCATGACATGAACCAGACGGCCATAGCAGTCAATGATGTCGCCAACTTTTTGTTGGCCCATAACACTTTCCATTCGACCTGTCACAAGTCTCCCATTGGCGCTAGGTCAGGGTCAAGTCAAGTCATGACATGAATCAATTTTGAAAATATTGACACAAATAACAAACATTTTGGATCTTCCACAAGGATTCAACCCATTTTTTTTTTTTACATTTAGATCCGTCGGCTCAACATCAGTGATCGCATTCATTCAAAATCGCTTTGAAAATCAAGCGACGCTAGAAATTGACGCCAAGGAAATTGCAATCTGGTTCAACTCTTTTGCCATTTGGAACGCCGAGACATTTTTGCACCTCAATTCCACGGTGCACGGAGGTGAGATCCAGAATAATTCTTTTGTATATGAGCAGACTTGTAACCTTTCTCTGGCGCCTTGTGCTTTTAGACCGAGTCGCATCCATTGAATTCAACACCGTGGCTCGATTTGAGCTGAAGGAAAATGATATTCGCCCTCTGAAGTCTTACGACAAGATAATTTTTAATGAAAATTTAATCCTGCCCTGCGACTGTGGCGTGATTGGGAATTTAGTGCTGCCCAAAGTGTTTCAAAATAACAGTCAAAGGTTCAAAATACTTGAAAAATCCTAGCAAACTTAAAACCTAACCTAATCTGAAATAACCCAACGCAATCTCTTCTAAACCTAACCCATGTAGCCTAACCTGAGAGTTCATCTGATGGTTTTGAATTCCCTGACCGATTTTTTAGGTGCTACACCGAAGGTGGCGGGCGAAACGAACTTTGTCACCTCAAAATGGAGGATGTGAGGGAAGCGTGTAAGCAAAGTAGGAAACCGGATTACACCAAATTATGTGGGCAGAGTGAAAATAATTTCAAGTCCTTTGCCTATTCTAAAACGTTTAAAGAGGTTGAACCATTTGTCCAAATCATGGGACTCCAAATCAAATCCCCCTTCATAAACGACATGGTAAGGCTTCCGTCCGTTTCCGTACAAAATTTGCAAATCCACGAAATGTTATTCAATTATCTGTTTTGCAGCTCCGACATGTCAATTCGCCGTTCCAAATGGGGAAGAAAATGGCAAGGAGTTCAACCGTAGTCGATCGTGGCACAGGAATTCAGCTCCACATTCTTTGGATTTTTGCCTTTGCCCTGGTTGTTCTAAAGTAACACGTCTCTGCTAAAATCTTGATGCGGAAATTAATTGTTTTGCTTACACTTTGCTTGTCTGTCAATAATATTGATGGGGATTAGGGGTGCTTGTCACGTATGACATCAATGAACCTCCGTTGTAATTAAAACCCACTGGTTTATCCACTTACCTACTAAAGAAGAAATGCTTCCAACATGCAATTTTGTTATATTAAACCTGTTTTGGCTCCAATTGCAACCTGCAGCAACGTTTTACAGTTGAAGCTGAGGCCTTTGTATTACAAATTCGCAAGTAAAGTTCTGACCCAGTCGTAGCGCGACATCCCTTCTGCGCCGCCGTGGTGACACGATGAGAAATCATCCAAGACTTCCTCACTTGTTGGTGGCATTGATTTCATGGAGTTTGGTCATTTCGTCCTCAACAGCTTTTGTCTCATCCAAATTCAGTCGACTTTTGGGTAAGCGCCAGCGATAAGTTGTATAAGTTTGGTCTAAACTCCTTCCGTAAATATCTTCTTGCGGGGCCTTTCAGAATCGTATGACCCCAAACACCCTAAACTCTGCCAGGTAAACGGAACGTTGAGTGGACGCTGCATGTTCGTCTGGGACTGTCACAAGAGGGAAGGGAAGAATTTAGGACTTTGCAAATTGGACACTTCCATTTATGGCACTTGTTGTTACCACAATGGGACCTGGAATGAAATTCCAGCCGCTTCCGGGGAACCCGACATAGACTACCAAGAGGCGTTCCACAACGTCAGCGTCGAAATATCTGAAGGATCTCAAGGTGAAAGTTCAACGCCACAACCACCACCCCAATTCTACCAATGTGGGATTTCGAACCTTGAAGCCACCGCCACCACCGCGGCGGTGACGAAAGTTCAAAAGAGTCGAAAGTCAGAGTTCCGGATCGTGGGAGGAGAACCGGGTAACTGAATTTTATTTTGAAACCGCAGATTTTGGGGCAATGTCAATTTCTCACGGTTTTTGACATTTTGAAGCGTTAGTCGGGCAGTGGCCTTGGGTCGTCTCAATCCGTCGTGCGTCCATCTTTGGCTACACTTCCACCCACTCCTGCGGCGGCGTCGTCGTCCACCCAAATTGGATCGTTACAGCAGGTCTGGCCAATTCTTTGCTTTAACCCCAAGCATTACGCACTGAAGACGGAAACTCTTCGAATTGTTCTTTTAGCTCACTGCGTCGCTGCCCTATCGAAATCGCTGATCCGTATTCGCCTCGGGGATTTGGACTTTAAAAGTGATCAGGACAATGAACTCATCCCATTCGTTGAAAGGAAAATAGAGAAGAAGGTTAGCTACTGGTGCAGCAGCGATCAAAATCAGGGGTCATCAACTTGACCTCTGATCTTTTCTAGATAATTTACCCGACGTATAATTTCTCATCGTTTGAGAATGATTTGTCCCTCCTCAAACTCTCGGAACCAATCAGCTACACCCCAAACGTCCGTCCTGTCTGTCTTCCCCGGGAAAGGAACAACGACTACGTCGGACAGAATGCCACGATCGTTGGGTGGGGCCGGATTTCGGAGAATGGGCAATACTCACAGAAACAACTTTATGTCCAAGTCCCGATCATTTCCAATGATGAATGCATGCAAATGTTCAAGAGCTCGGGAAGGGATGAGCGGATACCCGGGCACTTTATCTGTGCCGGGTTTGCCCTTGGAGGGAAAGACGGATGTCAGGTACACGTGAGCTGCGCAGACATTTTTCGTATGTCATGGAAAACTTGTAACGGAAATTCCTCGTTGTTATCATTAGGGAGATTCAGGGGGACCCTTGACCATTCAAGATTCAGAAGGGCGGTGGTCACTGGCCGGGATCATGTCATGGGGGATTGGTAAGCTCGGTTTTACCGGTAATGTTTTAAGAATTAAGTATATTAAAAACCTTTTCTGTAAAAATAGGTTGCGGTGAACCACATCAACCCGGAGTCTACACGAGGCAATACATTTAACCTTATAAAGTAATGTTCACAAGGGTCTTATAATCCTAACGTTAATTTCCGTTTCAGAATGAGCCTCTTTACAGACTGGATCCTCCAGCACACAGTCTAAGTCTGAACGAATCTCTTTAATTCCCTACTAAAAATCCAAACATCTCAAAGTGCTGTATCAATTTATAAATTCACCTTCCCATTATAACGTAAAAAAGTAAAACGCAGTTAATGGAATGGAAACTGATATGCGTCGAATAGCAGGAGAGATTTGAGTTAATTAAAATGGAAGACAAGGTGACGTTTTCTTTAGACTCCCTGTAGTTTTAAATTTCTATAAAGGCACATATACCTTCCTCGGCCAGCTTCTGCGTAACTTTAATTGGAATGGACATCCAACTTGTGTTGACTGAGAGCCGAAATGGAGGCGAACCTGTCAGAACATGTGGCACAAATAAATCGGAGCTCCGGTCCTTTATCCTTTTCTTTGGGAGAAGGTCTTTCTTGGATGATGGAATGATTGGCTCGGTCGTGAGCCCTGAGCTGCACCAAGTTTGAGCATGATTGGAAGCAAATCCTGCAGGAGAAATCCTGGTTACCGCCGTGATGCATTCGTACGTGCCGTCGAAGTGAGGAATTAAGTCTGAACGTCTTTTCACAAAGAAGACAGGCTGCTCGGGAAGCTTCGGCTGAAGAGGGACTGCTCGCCGGCTCACTTGAGTAATTCGAGTCTTCTTCATGTCCAATCGAATCTCCTGAGTTTGTTGCACCTCCTCCTTCGAGACTGTTGACCTCGTCGGGTTGTGCATGAGTAGCCAGGTGCGCTTGAAATTTCGAAGCAAAGATTAGCGATGATGTAATTTATGCAACCGAGGTGTGTTGGTTCTTACTGTTCAAAGCCCCCTTCTTTGAAAATCCTTTTGGGCAGCGGAGGCAGTTGTAAGATTTAAGCCCAGCATGTGCCCTCTCATGGTAAGTAAGCGACGAACTAGAAAAGAAGCGACGATGAAATTAATTCTCGATCCCGTTGCATTGCACTTGGAAAGAGGTATCTGGCTATACCTGTCCGCGTAAGCTTTAGGACACTGTGAGCATTTGTACGGGGTTTCCCCATTGTGCCTCCTCAGATGGGCCTTCAAATGAACTGGTTGATTGAACGTTTTTGAACACAACGTACAGCGATAAGGTGCGGTACCGTTGTGGATCCGTTCTGAAAAATATAAATACAGTATGTTCGCCACACTCCAAGTTGATTTATAGTCCTGCTCCTGATTATTCATAACACTGGACAGTGTTTTCATTACCATGTTTCTGGAGAACTTCCCATGACCTGAAGGATTTCAAACACGTCTGACATCGATAGATTTCGTCGTCACCTGCATGCGAGTCGAGATGCTCCTCTAAATCAGCTCCTACTGTAAAGACCAATGGGCATTCATGACAGGAATAAAGTCCATTGCTCCGTCGAGACTCGTCTGTCAAATTCATATTATCTTTTGGAAAGGAAAACTTATGTTTCTTCAATTTCTGATTAGCAACGTCCCTGGCCAGATGTCCAGTTAAATGTGACGCTTTTTGGGTCGCCATAACTTTATCGCTGAGTGATGCGAATGAGGTTCCAGAATCTTCACTAATATCCGCCAAACTGTCCTCTTCATCAAAGGAACTAATACTGTGATCCGGCCGTATAAATTCCAAGTTTCCTGACATTCCACTCTTCATTGAGATTGCAGAATTGTCACCACCATCATCCTCATCGTAGTCTGACTCTGGTGACCACCCGCATTCATTCCTAAAGTTAGAAATTAGGATAAGGAAACAGGATAAAGGTTAACACATAAACATTCTGAATTGTATTTAAAAGAAACCTTGCTTCAGGTTGCCCCTTTTCTGGCTCTGCATAAATAGGCGTTACAGTGATTGACGCTGGTAACTTCCGTAACAGAGCGGCGTGGAAATCCATATTCGTAAATTCCAGTTGCCTCGTAGGTGTGGGTCTGAGATAACTCTCGTGGCCGCGTGACCCGGACCCCGTGTGTAAGAGAGACACTGAAAAGTTTGAATTAATTTCCACTAACATAACCGACAATGACAAGAAAATGATAAATAAGGGCTTACGTCTGCTTGCTTAGGAAGCACGGCTGAGAGCAATCGTGGACCCCGGGTCAAATATCTAATCAGTCAGTTCAGTTCAGTTCAGTCAGTCCAAGAAAAGAAAAGAAGACAGAAAGAGAAGAAAAAAAAGAAATTGAAGAAAAAAGGACCAGTTGATTAAGTTTCTCCAGCAGAGACCGCATTTCCCCCGTGCGTGCGTGCCCTCAGCCACAGCTGGACATGTCTCAACACGTGTGGCCAAGAAGAAGCCCTTTCATCCTTCATATAATAAATAAATAAGGTGAAAGGTAAGTGTCACAAAGTCATCAGTTAAAGTAAACCTATAATCTTTTTATTCAGAATGTTGCCACACGCCGAATGTCTGAAATTCTTCTAATGACGAATGCCCAGATACACTAGGGAACCTAGTGTAGTCATGGGCTTTCGACGGACTTCAATCTTTCGCTCCGTTTTATTTTCGAATTCGAGTTTTAATCTTTTTCGAAGCCGGGAATTAACTTTTTGTTTGAGGAAAAGAAATGAGTGCTGCTGCTGCATCAAGAGGTCATCGACTCATTGGTAAGTCCTCAGTCAGTTCAATGCCTGCATTATTGTCTTCTTATGTGATGTCATGTCTTTCAGATATCGGTGCCAATTTAGTAGATGAAATGTACCAAGGTATTTACAATGGATCAAGGAAACATGACCCTGACCTTGACAAGGTCCTCCAACGAGCATTCTCCAGTGGACTTCAGAAGATCTTTGTCACTGCAGGAAATCTAGAGGAATGCCAGAAAGCGGCACAACTTGTTGCTAACTGTAACCCTCATCCCGGTAAAGCTCACCAATTCCTTCCTAATATTCGCAGAAATAAGGGATCGTCTTCTCTGATTTTCACGAACCTTTCATTTAGGGACGGCGACGAGGCTCTACAGTACAATCGGTGTACATCCTACAAGATGCTCAGAATTTCTGTCAAAATTCGATACCCCACATGACTATGTGACCCATTTGAAAAAGGTTTATGAGGAAAACAAGAAAAGTATTGTGGCATTGGGAGAATTTGGATTAGACTATGAACGGACCAATTTTTGTGACATTGAGACCCAAAAGAGGTAAGATTCTGATGATACTGTGTGTTTTCCTGTCAGTTTATGCTGAAATATGACTGTTTTCATTTCAGATTTTTTACTTTACAACTAACTGAGCTGAGTCCTTCCATGGATCTTCCACTTTTTCTACACTGCCGTGCAGCTGCAAACGATTTACATCAAATTCTTTCAGAAAATGCCTCTTGCTTCCGCCGCGGTGGAGTTGTGCATTCCTTCGATGGAAGTATAGAGGAAATGAAGTCTTTCATCGCCCTTGGGCTTCATATTGGGATCAACGGATGGTTGGTTCAAGAACCGCGATTAGGCTTTTCTCGCTCAATTTGACAGGAAAAATACTGTTGTCGTTGCAGTTCTTTGAAAACTGAAGAGAACTGTGCGATGGTTAAGGAAATTCCGGTGAGTTCTTTGATGTTGGAAACTGACTCTCCTTGGTGCAGCCTTCGACCCAGTCATGCCTCATTCAAATTCATTAAAACCAAGTTTGAAGCTTCCAAGAAGAATTGGTCCGACTCGTCCATGTACAAACACCGTAATGAGCCGCAGACACTTATGTAAGGAGATTATTGGGATATTGGGCTCTCTATCAGTAATACAACCATTTTTCTAAATTGAACTATTTTTACAGAAATATTTTAGAAGTGGTTGCAGCTCTAAAGGAAATGGAAACAGAGGAACTTTCAGAAATAATTTACAAAAATACAATAAGTGTATTTTTTCCTGAAGAAGGTCAGAAGGTCAGATTAGAGCATTTGTTTGACGGAGTGTGTGTTACAGAGAAATCTCTTTTTACCTCCTGACCACATTCCGGATTATGGGCTTCGACTTCGATCTACCTGATAAAAAAATACGATTTTACTTAATCACTGAAATTGCGTTACGCATGCTCGGATTTAATGAAATTGACTAGCAATATTCTACTATTATTGCCAATCTAGCTAAGTTTTTTTCACCAATCACGCAATTTAAGAGTCTATAATATAAACTCATTCAGCATATTAATGCTGAATTAACGGTGTGATGGTGAGGATTCACGCAGTTGTTTTTTGAGGTCTGAGACGAATAAACTCGCCGGGAGATTTCAAAACCCGCAGACGGAGAAGTTGCTGCAAATTATCACGATTTCGTATTTGTTTTCCAGTTTCAGGCCCGTTCAACCGATTCACTCCAAAGCTTCACTGATCGAAAGACTGGACGCGTCTCCACAGGTAAATCCTGCGCAAAGTAGCGGAGAAACCTTTTTAAATCATCAATTCAGCAGTTTTCTAAAACGTGGCCAAGACAGAATTTTCAAATATTTTAGAGTTGTTCTCCGTCAAGGTGTAGTTACCGGCCGGGTGTTCCATTCCTTGCAAATTTAATTTTTGGTGTTTCTCAATAAAGATTTAAATCAATTTTTGGTTTAAACAATTCTAGAGTTTTTCAATTCAATTTGGAATCGAAATTTTGGTTTTTAAATAATTAGTTTCTCAATTAAACTTAAAATTTATGTTTCAAAAATGATTGAATAATTTCTGAATTAAAGTTTAAGTTAAATTTAACTAATTAAATTAGTTTAAATTGAGACGATGACAAACGGGATGACAATAAGTAGACAGAGGATGACTATGAAGCAAATTTCAAAATGCAAAATATGAAAGATCAACAGAGTTCCCTCCCATCCCTCCACAACCACCTCACGGGAGGCATAATTAAATTACAAATACTACCCATAAACTTCCGTTGCACGATTCAAAAATTTTAGTAAGACATGTCCACGTTCAAATTTCATCTAAATTGCATGCATTAGTGGAATGGTTTTTAGTAAGAAAAATTAAAGCATTGGAGCGTACAACAACTATATAATTAACATTAACTCGATAAGGTTCACCTTCTCAAAAATCCAATGCTCAGTAATTTTAACATGGGATACAGTGTTGCCAACTTTCCAAGTTTTTTTTTTTTGACGGGCCGCTTTATTCTGCGACCCGGCCGCCTCTGGTTGCGGCTCTTCATGTTTTCGATTACATTTTTAAAATTTCTGATAAAACTATCAATAAAATCCCAAATTTGTTGGTTAGGTTAGGACAAAAATGCCTCAAACTTGACAAATGTGCAAGCGTGACAATTTAGTTCAATATATCATTTATCATCCACGAACTTACTACTTTGCATTGTGGGAACTAACTTTGGATTGGTATCTGGACTCATTTATCCCTACTTTCAAACAAATTGAGATTCTGAAAGCATGGTTAATTAAGTGTCCTGAGAATCCAAGTAAGCTTGACTCCGACATGTCAAGTTCAGGCGGTTCCTCAGGTACGGAACCTGATGAATACTGTTCTGATAGTTACTGTTATTACTCGTCCTAAGTACACCATCTTCATCTAAGAACGTTCTTGTTAATTTTTATTACAAACCTGATACTTTTCAAGAATTCATTTTATACTCAAGGTAATAAACTTGTAGCTGGGACAATAGAATTGACAGTGTCATTTTAGGGAGGGGAAGGGGAGGCTGGCTAATTCATTTTGCCGATTAATTACTAATTTGGTAGAAGCAAAAATCAGAAAAACAGCGTTTACTGAACTGAGTAATTTTGTCACAACAGCCAGCATCATCGGAGACAAAAGCGTCAGTTCCCTTGTCTTTTCGGCGCCTTTTGTATTTAAAAAAAATATCTAGCAAGTTCCGTTATTTGATTAAAATTGCTGTAATTAACACTTTTTGCTTTTTGTGTTGTAAATGTTCCGTTTATTAAAGTTTCATTACTCCGCATTTAAATAATAAACGCCATTATGGCACAGCCTCGTCGAAACAGAGCCAACAATGCTGGTGACGCTGGAGAGAGGAGGCAGCGGACGAATGCTGAAATAAATGCCTCTGAACGGCGGAAAGCTTACTACATCCTCCTAGTTTTTGCTTTACTACTAGCGGGGCTCTTGACCTTTGTCACTAGGAATTCCGTGGGATCGAGCAGCAACGGGGGTTCCTCTTCCAGTTCCAGTCCTTCGTATGCAACGTACTATGATCCGCATTTGCAAATTGAGAGGCCAGTTGTTAGTTCAATCTTGACAGAAATCGTTGCATTTTGCGAAATATTGCTACAACACGAAAATCGGGTAAGTGTACTACAAACTGAACTAATTTCAAACGGGATTCCACAAGGTAGGTGTGATATGATCTTTTGAATTCCAGGTAGAAGAACTAGTTGCAGAGGATACTTTCGTGGATATCGTGACACAACATGTGAAACCTGCAATGAACAAAGTTGGCAGCATCCGTGCCCAGATACAAATTTACGAAGGCATGGAGAGGATTCCAGGAGGACCCACTAACTTCATTGACTCTTCCATGAAGATCCTCGAAGGCATTGAAGAGAATGAATTAAGAAAAATTAGTGAAGAGGTATGAAACTATACCCGAGGCCTGGAAACTTGAATCAATTGTTTTGCCTTGTCTGTTCCAGGGAGGTGCTGTGATTGTTCATAAACTTGGTCAAATTGTACATTTGGTCAAGGAAGGGACTCGGTTGTTGATCCACTCGACAGATATAGAAGCAGTGGGCGTTCTTTCCGACGAAGGGATTGATCTGAACCCGAACATTGACCCGGATGACATTGATAAAATTGATTTTTCTCCTATTAACTTTCCAGATCTCATTGCCCTATTCTCCAAATTGACTTCCTATTATGAAGCTCTGGAAGATAGCGTTAAGCAGGTGAGGAATTTGAACAAATTTATCCTGTTGAAAACGTCTTCATTTAAAAATTCTAATGCGCTTTCAGCTGTCAGAAGCACTGGCGAAGCATAACATGAACTCAGAAAATTACCGTGAATTGATGACAATGGAAATAGTGCTGGAAATAACCCCTGTAATGGACAAGTATAACGCTGCCCAAGAGCAAGTTAATCAGGAAATTTTAAAAAATGGACAACTCTACCAACTGATGCGTCCTCATCGTCAACGAATTTTGAACAAAATCCAGGATACAACGCTTCTAGTAATTTTCGTAAGGGACACATTAACATTTCAGTCAAATTCAAAAGTTAAGTTTTTTTTAAATTACTAAAAAATATTTTGTGATTTTATATTTTCAGGAGAGTTCGAGAAAGACCAAGTACAACAATTTAGTTAGGCAGGTAACTGAAGATATCGCCCTCGCAAAGGAACGCCTCCAAAATCTTAAACGCAACATCCCACCAAAAAAGATGGAGCTATGATTTTATTTATGTAATTAATCGCTGTGCGAAAAGGCTGTCGCTGTCGCTGTCATGCTCTATCAACGAGAATCTAAATTATGTGCTAATTTTCGAGATAGTTATATAGACGACGAAATCTGAACTTAGCTTAAAAATGTTACTTTATTGATTTTAATCGAATATTTACCTAGTTCAAATATTCTACTAATTAAGCTCATAGTTGATGGCGGTGACGGTACGTTGTTAACTAATTTTAAAGTCGAATTCCAATTCATGAGGCCGGTGCATAAATTTGGCCCATATTAATTCCACATCCTTCACTCTCCAAGAGTTTTACGAAGTTTGGAAATCAATTGTGCCCTGTTGTTTTAGCAAGAATGGGGAAATTGGATTCGTTTAAAGTTGAAACAGAAGTGGTTTCCAAAAGAAGCAAAAGGAAGAAGGGTCATAAAACTGTAGGAAAGCCGTAAACCCCATACAAATCTTTTAAAGCCACTTTTCACCAGAGAAAAGGAGATGGGATGAGTTTTGGAAACCGATTATTTGCCAATACCAAATTCAAAATTGGTAAAATGTCGTAAAAGTTTGAGTGTTGCCAAATGCGTCCCTCCGACATTTCAAGTGGGAAAATAGAATGTTAATTGCCATGCATAAACTTTTCGTTTCGGTTGCTTAAAATTTCTACAAATTTCGAACAATTTTTGTCCATGAATAGTTAAGGCGTTTACAAAATTTTCACGGTATGTTGATAAATGGAGTAAAAATAGCTGGCTCATTTTTTGGTTAAATTCCATTGTGTTCCACACTTTTTCCTGCCTCAATATACTTTATCTAATAGGTCAACTATTTGCACTTACTACCACGCGATTGTTAAAAAAAATTGGAAATGCGTCCCAAAGAGATAAAGTTCATGTACCACAAGTAATGCATTTGCAATTCGCGAAGGATGAAGGATGAGGTATCTGTGCATGGCAAACTTTGTTGTCACCTCACCACTGGACATCATCTCCCTTTTCTGGTTTGTGGAATAATGTTGTGTAAACGACTGTTTTTGTCATTTTCTAATCTTTATCCCGAGATTACTCCTCATCGCCACAATTTCATACAATTTCTGCAATATGTACTCCCCTAGTCTTCATGCCAAAACTGCATTTTCGAATTCCCAAGAATGGCAAAGGGGGAGACGGGGCTTGGGTACAGTGGCATAGAACCGCCATGGGGTTTTGGTGTCATAAACATGCAAAGAAATTGCATTTCCATTTTTAAAAGGCATTTTGAAATCCATTTATAACTTGAAAATGCAAATTAAAAATGCTTTTTGAAATGTGGTTACAAATTTAAATTCGTTTTGAATTTCATTTTTAAACTCAAAACAAAATGGAAAATGGGAATCAAAACGCAGCCATGCGTTTATTATTAGAATGAAAACGCTACTCTTTGAATATTCGGTTTCCAAATGACATGGTAAATTTTGTAATTTAGCAGATCAATTACACTAAAAAGGAGCGGGAATTTTAAAATTTTATTTGATTTCGTTATAAACGTTTGAAATGAACAATCCAAAAATGGCGCCAAATTTTAAAATTCCCGCGTTTTTTGTAAACTTTTTTTTTTACCGGGGAAACATCTGGGTACTTAAATATACATTCGGTTAGTAAATTCCTAGGGAAGCTAGACCTGAACGTCGGAAGATCTAAAATTTGTGCAGAGGAAGGAAGTCTGGAGGGACGTACATCTATGGTGCGGAGTCGGTTTTGGTTCTTGGACATTTGAAATCCAGTTTGTGGGTACCTGAATCAAGCGCCACGCGCTAAATGGCGGTCCTATGCCACATAGGGGATTTGTGGGTTATAGGCACCAGAGGAAAAATCATTTTGCGGGGCGGTCTAAAACCCATACACAACCATACACCATACACATGATTTCCTGCTTGACAGGAGGGTCAAAGGTAAAAATAACC
>JAQIWD010000440.1:0-21541 GCA_034694825.1 Anurida granaria
CTAAATTCGGGTGCCTCATTCCGTACTCCGTGGTTTTCACAAGTTCGCAAGTTTTTTTAAGCAAATAAAATTACTTTTCTGCCCAACTAAAAATTCAATACGCCCATGTTGGATTGACGTACGGAGTCAAATGAGGGTTCCAAAAAATCAGGACCCTTTGTCTCACAGCTTCTATTGAGTAGAACTATTATTTTAAACTTTTATGACACAGAAATCATTGAAAAACTTTGACGTTACTAGAATGCTCAATGTTGAAAATGAACATAAATAGTTCCGTCAAATAGAACCTCTTCAGAATCGCTTGCGATTTCCATAATGGTATTGTAGATTCTTGTACGTCACCCCTGCGCGGACTTATTGAAATTATAAGATGCAGGGTTACAACATGAGTTTGACCTAATGTCAATTCCCGTTCCATGGGTTGTCATCCTTAAATGTTAATGCACGGTTAGGTAGACTAGTATAGTGACCAGAAGCTCAAATGTGAAGGCAGGAAGGATGACCAAGATTAGTAGACAATAAGATTAGCCTTGGATCGGACGTTGTTTAATGTGTAACTCAAATAGAAACTCTCATACTTTTAAGTTGACGAATGACGGTTTTTGTTTAATAAACAATAATAATTTTTATTAGTATAACAAATGAAATGGATTCCAACTAATTTCATGCATTGTTGCTGCTTGCGGGAAGTGGGACTCTTGGTTCCAGGGGTTTTGCCTTTATAGTTGGCATTGGAAAATCGCTGGATTGGTTTCACCCCTGGCAAAGCGTCATTATTTTTAGGAGTTTTCAAAATCCGACTTGTAAAGAAATGGATTTCGGATTGTGTCTCCATTCCCCCAAAATTGTTCTACTTGGACTCTTGTGGCAACTGGCAAGGGCAGTGGCGCTTCCAGCGTCAATTCAGAGCATTGAACTAAACTCATTTCCAGATCCTAATGAGAATGACGTGATGGTTGAAAAATTAAAATGGGAGATTGGAGAAAATCAGAGAATAAGTAGAAATGCGGGAGAATTGCCAGAGTACGATGGTGGAACATTGGACTATGGGGCTGCGTCACCAGACCCCATTGGCCACTCCTACCTTGAGTGGTGCGAAGAAGGTCGACGGAAGCGCATTTCACCAAGTAAGTGCCAAGAGGTCACATTTGCCCCACCGTTTCCAACATGCATCTGCGTCAATGGCGTGTAAGAACTGCTAATTGATTTCAATTCAAAGGGATGATTTAAACGCTCAAATTCTGTTTCAGCGTATCACTCCAGTTTGATGAGACCCATAACTGCCAGACCAGGATCCATTTTGCAAGGGGAGAATGTTTTAAATTTAGTGCTTTTGGTCATGGAGGAGTGAGATCCCTTCGTTTTGTATGTCAGCAGGGCTTCCATCACACTGATTTCATCGTCGCCACAGAAGAGAGAGGGACATGGACGGTGACCTGTCCAGGAAAAGAGCATCCTGGACTTCTTATCAGGGGCAACGTTGGGATTCACAATGGACAATTGTTCCAGGATGGGCAAGGGAACAACTGCATCCAGAAACTAAACTCTGAAAGGGTTCACCTTTACAGGCACATTTTCGGGGAATACAATGCAAGTGGGGAGAATTGTGCTGGGTCGGCCATTACCGACTCAAGATTTGTCCATGAAACTGCGCTGCATTCTCCAGGTAATCATTCCGCAGATAGTCCAGAGCTTTGTTCAATAACTTGTCCCGCTTACGTTGCTGGAAGTAGCCTGGAATTGCCAGATGAAAGTGACATATTATCCGGAACTGGAGGCGTCTGTCGACCAATCGCAGAAGAACTCAAAACACTCCATAAAGATCTGAATGCTCGAATTCTACGCCGATCTATTGAGGCTGCTTTCCAGAAGCCAAGATCCAACGCTTCCAGCTCTCGTCCCACCAGGAGTTTCAGACTCCTTAGCCTACTTGGCGACATTACGAAAAAAGCATGTGACCATGCTGGTATTGTGGACTCCCTCCTATTATCAAATGCAGTTGACCTCTTTCAAGTGGCCCACGAAGGGCGTGGCTACATTTTCCATGAGGACTTTAGCAATTCAGATTTCCAGCGCATCAGCGACATTTTACTGAAATGCTTGTCTGGTATTAAGCCCATCCCATTCCGGCGGCGTGACGGTTGCGACGGGAAGGTGCTTGAGGTATTCAATACGACTTCCTATGAGCCAGTGACCCTGTCTGAAGAGAACGAATACTTTGAGCACCACATTGTGCTTGACATTCCATGGGCAACCGTTGACCTCGTGCACGTCGTCTGCATGGACCACTTTCAGCATAATTATCGAATGTACCATCAACTCGAGCAGGGAATGGAGAAGCTCTACACCAATGAACTCCGAACTTTTTGGTACGATCACTTAGCAAAAATTTTGACGATCCCAAAATTAATTTGGTAAATGCAAATTCAAATGAAATCCATGTAACGCTGAATTTGGTTAAATTTAGGATGTACCCAGTCCCTACACCAAATCTTAACGAGCGCCTGTTTGGTCCCAACTGGGCTCGTCAAGTGAGAAATCTCCGCCTATGCGTGAAAGGTGCGTACATGAACGCTGGAAAAGCGACTTACCCTCTGACCCGTCCCACTTGGCTCCGAGGATCAAGAATTAGGACAAGAGCTCATGGAGTCTGTCACGGCAGGAGTGCGAATGACCAGAGCAAAATCCTCTCTTCGACTTACCAGATTTACTGTGACCCTCTTCAATTCTGCCAAAGGTGAAGAAAACGACAAGCCGATACCATGCTTGGCGTTGATTGGCCCTCTGGTGTCTGGAGTTTAGGACATTGCAGTGATCCAAC
This sequence comes from Anurida granaria, assembly GCA_034694825.1. NCBI lineage: Eukaryota > Metazoa > Arthropoda > Collembola > Poduromorpha > Neanuridae > Anurida > Anurida granaria. Next base: position 2,822 of record JAQIWD010000440.1, read on the forward strand.
GTTGTTCATAAAACTGAAATGAATCAAATTTACTTATATTTCTTTTAGGTAGTAGGTCGAGAAAGGAGAGAATCATGTTGACATGTTTTTTAATTACGATTTTTAGATTGGTTGCTGGAAAAAGTTGTCGGACCTTCTATTTACAAACAGAAGGAATGTTTAGTCAAGGCGTCCTCGCCTTGGTTTAGTTTGGATTGAAACAAAGGAAGTAAGAATAAGATGAAGAGTGTCCCAAAATTCATCTCCATCGGAGATTAAAACCCAAAACCTTTTGTTTCCTGATTTTGATTTCCTTTGTCTTTCCTGTCTTCCTATCTCCCTAGAATCTTTTCCCTTGCCTCGCCAGGTTGTAGTAGTTTCTCCAGTACAATTATTGACAAAACCCTTATAAGGCTCCACTTCGTCGAGTGTACTTAAGTCAGTCGCCTCCATTCAATGCCATTGTTCCAAACAGATTGTTTGCTTTCCTTCCTACTCATCTTCTTCTTCGGTTTGGCTGTTGGGAGAAAGTCATTCTCCAGGTGATTAAAATAAAACCACAGGAAAAATAAATCCAATGAGTTCTAAAAGTCTAACGTTTCCATTGAACTACAGCAGCTTTCACCTTTTAACATTTTCATCTTAAGTCGGGTTTCATTTCATATTTCCTGCCAAGACTACGAGTCCGTGCTCCCGCATCAAAGTAAGAATTCATTCCCTAACGATTAATTTTAAATACTTTCTTTTGCTAATCACCACTTGAGGGAGAAAGTCGTTGCTCGATTTTCCTCTAAAAATATTCCGATGGAGAGCCTATTAATAGCGGACTTTACTCATTTCCACGATTTGAATGTGATCGTAACTGCTTCTGGATGATGGAGATTAGGCTGCAAATTTCACACCCCTAGCCCTTTTCCTTTCCAGTTTCCCATTAGTTAGCCTAGTTTTTCGGCATTAAATACGAGTTAAGCAGATTAAGGGACAGGAATAGAGTTGACAATCGATCCCTTGGATCCTACAGAAGGGACAAAATAAGGGCGGCGCAAGTGGATGAGGAAATCCATGGTGGTGGTGGTGGTTCTGTTTTTACTTCCGTTTTCCCTTCCTTTCACTTTCTCTCCCTTCATTCAGTTCCTTTCACTCCAAGGATCACCACCACCAACGGCGTCTCTCAAGTCTCATCGCTGGAAATCCCAATTCACCCTTCCAGTTTCATATTCAAGGGTGTCAAGTCACTCATCGGGTACTTCATCACGTTCAATTCCTTCAGCCTTTACGTTCTCATCGGTCAACTTCTTGTCTTCATCGACAACTGCCCATAGAAAATTCAAGTTGTGTTATAAATTCATTAGTAGGAGATCAAACGCATCGAATTGTGACTGGTCAAATTGTCGTGGCTCGAAATGGAGGTTTCTTTCCTACGCGTCATTGTATTCTTCCTCTGCTTCCACCGGAGTCTCTCTGACTTAGGTAAACCCACCGTGTAAAACTTTAATGAACAAAAGAATTAGCGTTATTACCTTCTGCTTTCCATCGTCGCCCACCACGTGTGGGGTAATAAGGGAAGGTTGGGTTAATGGCCTATTAAACACTGTCACCCTAATTATGGCCAATTAGATTAATCGGCCTTTCTCTCCCTTCCGTTTCCTTACTCTCCCTTGACATGAAAAGGATTTTAGAGTAATCAGGTGCTAAAGTTCCGCCGGAAAATCCAACCACCCGTCCTCCGTCTTCCTTTAATTCTTGTGCGTAATTTAATTTTTTAGGATCCTCCTTCCAGACTTTCTTCACTTTCTCCTTCGCCTCGTGGATGAAGTGTGAAAATCTAAATTTTATTATCTTCCAGTGAGGGCAAGGAGTGTGGGTGAGCGTGTGCTGGATTGGGAATTCTGCTCCGATCCTTTAATCAAGAGGATTAGAATTATGTGTCAATTACATTAGAGACCCGGGTTCGGATTGGCAGAACTAAATTAATTCCCATTAATTAAGATTCCAAGTGGGACGAGTAGAGAGAAAGTTGGTCCTATTGATAGGGAGCCAATTGGGGAAGGAGGAAGATGGCAGAAGTGCCAAGTCCCATTACTTTCCTCTTTAATAAATGGAGGATTGTAGTGGCATTGTTTTCGGGGACAGACTGGGTTGGGGAGTCTCTAAAACCCAAATCGGATTGGTGGAGCTGCAGATTCGAAGCCCAAGATCTTTTCTTTCTATTGTTCTCTTGTCAATTCGACTATAAATTAATCTTGCAACCAACCATCAAACCTGGGACCGCTCCCCTGGAGTTATTATTATTATTATTCCATACATCCATAAGTCCATGAGGGAGGGAGGAAGGAAGTCGAAAGCCCTTGCCAAAAATTTAATACTGAGAAAGGTGGAAGAAGTTGCCCAGGCATGCTATACCCAGTAGGAGTACCTTCCTAAATCCTCCAGGAGCATATTGTTGTCGGCATGGAGAAAGGGAAGCCAAAGTCTCCTCCAGGGTACTTTTTGAACCCTACTAGCCTAATTTTCTAATTTACAACAGCCAATCCCCCTTTCCCATGGTCCTTAATCCCCTTTTGTCTCCTACACTCCAGAAGCTAACGGAGGCAGAGAGAGTCCGATCAAGAACTGCCAGAGTCAAGTCAGAGTTGGAAATTTCCTGGCCCCTCGCCGTACGCCCTCCGCCCTAATCCCTACTTTCCAAAATTATGGAAAACCAAGTAGTACTTGAGTCTTGTTATTTAATCTATTCATGGATGACTAAGTTTTCTGGTAGAGAAAAGAGCTTACATGCCACGAAATAACATCCGAAGGGCTCTGAGTTCCTCGTGCCTTTAGCCAAAGCCAGCTAGGAGGCAAAGGAGATAGCCTAGCTTTAGCTAAAAAATCAGCCAAGCCAAGGTAAGGCTCAAGACGCCCGACTTTCCCCAACGGTGAAAGTTTGGAATCCAGAGTCTAATGAATGGGAGACAAAATTCTAATTGGGAAAAGTGGGGATTGACGAAAGGCGTCGCGTATCTCGTGATTGACTCTCTTCATTATTATCGACTTTTTTCCACTTTTTCTTTCGTAGAGGTAATTAAAAATTTACTTAATTAGCAGTCTAACCAGCAGCGATTGTGTTTATTAGGTGGAAAACGAGAGAGCCTACCCAAGGTGAATGGAAGATTCACCTTGGGCCTATATCCTTAAAAGTTAGCTTGTTAACGTCATTTCTTTAACGCTTTCACCTGACTGAAAGCAAAGACGAGACAAATTAGACAAAAGGTATTCATTAATTTTCCCTTACCCTTTGATATCTTCCTACAAGAAAAGGGAGGACATTGAAAAATGGAAAAAGTTTAAAACTCAAAAATCAGGACAAGATTTCACAAAAAGGGACACAGGGGTGCAGGTGGCAGTGGTGGTTTGGGATCAAAGAGAAAATTCATCCTTCCCGTGAGCCTGGCTTTGGAAAAGGCGTATACAATGAGCGTATAAGGATGGAGAAAGAATGCGGGAGGGCAGATCTTAATGATGTTGATGAAATGGAATATTTGTATTAAGAGATTCTAATCCCGAAAATATTCCAATTTTGAAGAGAGGACCGTAGAGACCAGATTGTCGCCTATGTCGACCAAGCCGTTAGGTCGGATTCGATTAAAATTTTAAATCCGTTAGGGACCTACTGCTGCTGGAGAAAGCCATGCTGGAGAAAGTCATGCTGGAGAAAGTCGGGATTTCAATTTCTCGGCACATTGAGACAAATGTTTGATTCGGAAAAGTAACTCGCCAGTAACCCACTCCGGAATGTAATGAATTGTTGAGCCAAAAGTTAAGTCTCCTAATGATATCATCCAATTTTGGGACTTGTAAGATGATGAGAAAACTTTTCTTCTTAGACAACATGTGCTTCCATTCCTTCAATCTTAACTGGCAAAACGGAGGCAGGCAGGCTACTGCTGGTGCAAACTTTCACTTTTCGCAATCCCGCCGTGACTCCAGTTGTTCACCCATTTCGTAAAGGTGGTTCTTGCCAAAAGTCGTAACCCATTTGCAGAAAAGTGGGTAATGTGAGACCAATCAAATTCCCATTAGCACACTCACTCCCACTTCTCCCGAACATCAATCAAGATCCGACGACTTTCTTTTTTCAATCAACCCTGGACATAACCCCCAATTATTCCCGTTCTACATTATAATCCAAACTCCCCTTCTCCTCCGCCTTCCCATTGTTTCTGGCTGGATCGTCCCAACGCTCTCAAATTCATGAAATTCGGTCGTTGGCTTGAGGGCTTTCTTGTGAAAGCATAATGAAGAAATGCGACGGGTGCTTGGAGAGTATGGAAATAACCGTAAGGCTAATGTGCCAATTTTTTAGACCCTCCTGCATATGACGTTACGGCAGAATTATATTTTTCCTGGTGAAATGAGACCCTTGTAGTGCTCTCACTGGCCTCCTGCTGTGCTTCCCCAGCACCAGCAGCACAACTCTGAGCTTCAATTAATTTTTTATAAAGAAGGATTTGGGAGTAAGGACAGAGAAAGTCCAGGGACTTTCTCCGTCCCATCCTAATGACTTCTAATGACTCTCCCCATGGCTCAACTTAACTCGGCTAGAAATGTGAGTTCATAACTCGACATCATCACATGGCATCATCCTGATTCTTAAGAATCTGAAGAGATCATTATTCCCAGTTTCACGCTCTTGTGGGAGGTTCTTGATCCGCACTTAATCCGTCCACTATACAATTCAGCAGTAAAATAAGTCCCGGTTGCCTTCCACGTAACACACGCGAGCCCTTCATCCTATGCGGAAAGTTTGCAGTAATCTGTCGGGAAAAGGAGAAAGTATGGGGGAAAACCACAAAAAAAGTTTTCGAATCACCTTCCTTGTCCTGCCAAGAAAGAACCTGAGAAATTTAAATTTCATCAAACTGAGTGCCCTTACTTTTCTTCTCACTTTCAATTTAATTGACTACAGTTCCTTCAACTGAGGAATTTCGGATCACTGGGGTTTTATTTAAAACCAGAAACTTGGGATAACAAGGATTTCCTTTATTAATTAGAAAGTGACCCAGTTTCGAATACAAAAATTAAGTGAATTTGAAATGCAAAAGTACTTTTCCGTTCACACATCCCCCGAAAAGTTGAAAGTTTTCTTCCCAATTTTAACTTTCTCGGAAGTTTTGTTTCTGATTTTCTCCTTTCTTATCCGCGTTGGCCCTTGTTCCTCAGTTGCTTTTAATTTACGCCAGCCCGCCGCGCTGGCCCCCCGCTACGTTCCCAGAATTCTAAATTAGCGTCTTCTTGTAGATGATTGGTCTGAAGGCGGTGATGGAAAGACGAAATGAGGGTGAGGCAAAAGGAAGTTGTGTTAAATCAAACATGAAACAGGAAATTGGCTCTCCAAATCCAATGAAACTCTGAACACGTTTTTCTTAATTAGAAATGAATCCGATTTCCCAACCTGCTCCATCCCGATTCCTGTTTTATGATAAGGGAAATGAGAAATTTGATGAGAGATTTCAGGCTTTTCGAAACTGTGAGAGAAAGTAGGGAAAGTAGAATGGGAGAAACATGATTATAACCTCTTTCTTTTTTAGGAAGCGAAGAGATAATTGGTCCTTTCTTTTCCCATGCAGTCTTCTAAGGATGTCTGGTTTTATCTTTTCAGATTATGAATTGGACTCTGAGGAAATGGGCTTCAGCACAACCACGGCAGAGCCCCTCCCTTACTTTGATGATCATACAAACTTGACTAACATAACCGCACCACTCGGATCCACGGCCTTTCTCCCTTGTAAAGTCAACTTGCTTCAGGATAAAACGGTAGGTTGGGGATTCTTTTTACAATTCATTCAACTGTTGACCAAATCCACTACCAAACTTTCCCCTTTTGTCCAAAAATGACCACCCCCTGGAATGCCTCATCAGAGAATGACAGATTTCCATTTCCATCCATTATTCCCTCCGTGTAACCACTTCCACTTGCAACCCGAAAATAAGGCAAGGAGCTCCCGAACTTCTTGAAAAGGAGAAAGGGATGCAGTTTGAGGGACTTGAATGCGGCTGACGGATTTGAGACCCTTTCAATTGTGATAATGCAGGAACCTTGGAAAGAAAGGAAGTGGATTCCCAAGAAAGTTGTTCAGTATGACAGAACATTATGCTTCCTCCGCCTGCTGTTCTTACAAAATCCAAACGATCTCTCTACTTTTCCTTTTATTCAAAAAAGTCTCAATTTCTTTCCTGAAAATTCCCCATTTTCTTTCCAGAGGAAACTACTCAAGTCAGTCACTTCCACCTTAATTAAAAAACCTTTCCAGTATCCCGAGCTCAGCCGTCGGGATACTGGAAAGGTTTTTTAATTGCTACTCCGAATCCACCCCCTCGCCTCCCTCCCTTCCTCCTGAATCTCTTTTTCGCTTCGTAGTGTAAGCATTCATGCAAAATGTGGTCCCATTTTCAGGACGAGTACCCAACAACAGCGTATGTTGAACTCATTTGAATCAACACGCATTCTATTTCATTTTAATTTCCAGTATCGCTTTCTCCCCCGAGCAGGAGGAAGTGTAGGAAGCTGTTTCGGTTTGGTGGATTCCATGGAAAATTGAGATAAATGGACAATCCGAACCGCCGAGTGTCCCCTGCTGCTGCTGACCATAATTGGAATATTTGCTGAATAAATAGAAACCTTTAATTTATGGCTGGGGGCAGAGGGAGGCGGGCACGGGGAAAGCGGTTCTGGGTCGAAAGGATTGGTGGAGTAATTTACTCAATCCGATGAGAAAAGAAAGGAAATTGTTAGTAGGAAGATCGTTAGTCCCCTTGTTATCGTTCTCGTCCTGAATCTCTACTTGGATCCTTTTCTTCTAACGATGATCCTGATCTCATTCGACGAATTACAGCAACGATTTTCCACCAATTCATTAACGAGAGGTCATTCCCAGAGGGGGAATGACCTCGGAGCCAACCCGTGGCAAAAAGGACAAAGCAAAATTGCTCTTCGGTGGTTGTAAAGCCAACTGCAGAACTTTTCTCCAACAATTTTTGAATCTTTGGTCTTACTGGGCGTCATATTTAAAAAATGAAAAATATACTTCAATTTTCTAATAAAAAAAAACAAGTTTGGATGTCGGTTTGAATTTGATAATTTTTGTTCATTGCTCATTTCGTCTATAAAAACTTGATGGAAGTATTATACCGGTTTTTAAAATTCCGACGATCCGGGGAAATGAAATTGAAGGAAAAAACGGGAAGATTATTTTCAATTCAACTTGCGGGGGGAATCAAATTAGAGTCTTATAAATAGGGTTCCGTAGCTCTGATCGGATTTCCTTATTTATGGTGCACGTACCATTAGATTGTAGTGCAGTGCAGTCGTACTAGGACCTTCTGCGGTAATACATTTGATTTGATTCTCCCTTCTCGACCCACCAAATCAGGAAGTCCTAAACTTAATTCCTCAAATGGGTCTTTATGGTATTCCCTCCTTTTGCGGTTCATTTCATTCGAAAATTCTCATAAGCTTTCCTTCTAAAGCCACTTTCCAATTCCAAGTGGTGGGGAAAGGAAGAGAAATATTAAAAAATTCCAAGACACAACTTTGGGACGTAGTTCTGAAGGAGTTCCTGCCACTGCATTCTTCAGAAGCGGAAATCAGCAACTTACTCCAGCAGGACTTCCTCCGTTTTTGCTCAATTACGTTCCCGTTTTTGTGGGAGGAGCTCCATGATTTGTAGCTTGTCTTCCCTCCTCCCCCCTTGTTGTTATTCTCTTGTCATTGTCTTCCGGAATTGTAAACAGAATATGTAAAACGGGTACGGTTTTACTCCTTACAACGGTCGGAAATGGGGTTATAATTCATCTCCCCCGGTTTTCCTTGGGGAGGGTATTGATTCCGTGGTCGTTGGTAGCAAAGACACTATTTGTCCTGATAGCAATTTCCGTTTACTATCTCCCCCTCCATCTTCTCCACATGTTTGGGCTTTTAATAAACAAAGGCGATGTGGGAATGGGTTTCACTTTGGTAAAGGAACATTTATGCTTTCACCACAATAAGCAGGAAGTTAAGTGTCCCCATGTTTGTCCAGAGGAGTCCCATGTCCTGGAATTAAGAAAAGGACGAAAAATGGAGATGGTGAAAGGGGAACTTTCCCTTTTATTGTTTTCGTGCACTTTACTTTCTCCTTCCTTTTCTCTACCCTCCAAAGTTCTCAGAAAAGTATGGAAGACAGTAGAAGTGATTGGCCCATGTTCCCCTCATTCTTATTTTTCATGTCTAAGATTATTCGTGAGGGAAAATCGACAGGGAAGGAACTTTCTTCTCCAGAGAACCTCCAGAGGTTAGGAAGGGAATAAGATTTATTATTAGAATGAAAAAAGGAGCTTGGCTTTGGCTAAAAAGACTTTTATGAGATGTTCCTTACTTCTGATGTTGACTTTTACTTTCTCCATTCACTTCCCCTTGCTACTTCCTCTCGTCTTAAAGGTTAGACCAACTGAAATGGAATTTTAAAGTATGAAAATGCGGAAATGAAAGTGGTGGTTTCCTCCTGCCGTTGACACGTCATTTGTTATATCAAGTTCACTTTCTCCGACTTTCACCTTATAACCCCTCCGACCAGCCTGCTCACAGTACAACCGGAGGTAACTGTTGAGACTTGTCGTCTTTTTCCAAGATTTATGACCCTAGTAAGTCCCTATTAATAACCTTATTAACAAACACACTTGACTGACTCTCAGGGAAATGAGGTAGGTCTGTCAGTTTACGACTCGCATCTCGCATCAGGGTCGTCCCATCATTGGATTTTGGTCAGTTCAGGAAATTACCTTACATTCCTCTTCGATCCAAGAGTTTTCAACTTCAGTCACACCGGGGTTTCCAGGCACAACTCAAAGAAACGCCAGTGGTCGGAGCTCGGAGATCACAAAGTGGGGAAATGAAAGAGGAAATTGCAAAAGCGTCCGAGAACCAAGTGGGCCAATTTTCCGGAAATCGTAAAATTAATTAATGATTTCAAATTCCTTATAATGAAAGTGGGAATTTTTATAATTCCAGTCGGATTTTCCTAATTTTGAATCCATCTTTTGGTGGTGGTGGTCCCAAAAATTCCCATTACAATGGGGAAATGAAAACGCTGAAAATTGTGGGGAGTGATATGGGTCGGAAGTCCTTGAGAAGCTAATTACTCTAATCTCAGCCTTCCTCATTATTCTTTCCGCTCACACATTAAATTCGCACAATTTAACAATGGGCTCACGCCCCGGCGTCCTTTTATTTCATTCCTCCTCAGCAGCGACAAAAGCAGCGATTGTAGTATAATAAGAAAACTTTTTCAAAGGAATGGGGCCAAGTTGGGTCTGCTTTTAATTCCCCCTACTTTCACCTTGCAATGTAGATGAGTCTGTTTTAATAGAAAGAAAGTTGAAAAGTCAAGTTTTGGGGAGAAGATAGTAGGAGGATGAGATCGTCGAGGAGAGTAGACATGACAAGAATTCATGTCACGCTAGGATTCCCTCCAGCAACGACGAAACGACATTCCCACTTTCTCCCTTCCGTGCTTTCTTTCAGCACGAGCGACGACCAGGCAGGCAGGCCCTTCGTAATGAATTTTCAAACATTTCGTGTAGAAATGGTGACGATGATGAGCGAATTGCATGATTCCAGGGGCGTAATTTGCTCGACCGGACTCCCGCACGGGTATAAAGTGACAAGGGCAAACAGCCCGCCGCCGAATGGGTCGTGTCAGTGAAAATCAAAGGAATGACAACTGGCCGTTGAAAGTTTGATCCTAACTTTGTGAAAGCTTGAACCCTTTTTCCTTCCCCACATTTTCAGTGAAAGTTAAATCCCCAAATTTATCAGGGGAAAGCAGGAGAATTCCCGACTTTAGTTTCACTTTGTCCAAAATGAGTTATGTCTAAAAATGGGAGGACTGACTACCTTTCCCTTCCACTTTCTCTCCATTTTACATCACAACAAAACTGTCTCCAAGAAGGTTGGAAATGGGACTAAGTTTGAGGAAATAATCACATTCCGCAGCAACCTCTTCCGAAAGTGGGAGAGACAGAAAATGGAACCCGAACCCCCGGTAATCCCGTTACTCTTTAAACTTTCAATTTGAGAAAACTAAGTTTTCGGAAGTAAATAAGTGAAAGTGGTGGTGGAAAGGCAGGCAGGGAGGAGAGCAAAGATTCATTCCCAAAAACTTCCAACACTCTTCAAATGACATGATATAATGGGAATGAAATTATTTTCGATTTCCTTCCCTACCAAACCCATCCTGTTTTATTAAAGTCCCCACACTTCATCTTATTCTCTGTGTCTAAGGACTCAGACAGGATGGAGGACTCATATATTTCTCAACCTGTCAAGTCTACTTACCCAGGAAATGAGTATAAGGAAGTGGAGAAAAATTAGTCCTGTCACTCACCCTTATTACTCGGGCTGGAAGGAGAGTGGACATTTAACCCATTTGTCCAGGAATCGTCAGGTTCTGGAGGTGGACTTGGTAAACGCCACTGGCAGAAACGCGGAAAGTTTGTAGGAGCATAACCACCGCTGGTCTTCCTTTCTTACGGATGTTAACATCCCACAAAGTAAAGTTTTTGATGTAACAGATGTAGGAATCCGCACAAACGGAACTTACCCTCCTCGTGCTGATTTTGACATAAAGATAACACTGGGAAGTAGGGCAGGGGAAGTAGGGGTTGGGAGCATTTAATGAAACAGGAAAAAACTTTTAATCTCCAAACTTAACTCATCTTGATCTCCACGATCCATCTTTTCCGAATTTACTTTTTACACGAGAAAACAAAGGGTTTTGCTGTCTTATCTCCTGGTTCCTCTGAGTTCACGATAGAAATCTTGGGGTCTTTTCCTGACAGGGAGGATGATGAGGGGTTGGTCTTCATAAAATGACAGAAGGCAGAGAGAAAGTTCTGGGGTGAAAGGAAAAGAGAAAGGGGCTGTGGACAATTCCTGCCTGTCGGCCCAATGAAAAATAGTGATTTATGCCTTTCTTTTCTTCCAGGTTTCATGGATGAAGAAGGATACGATTGGAGGGCTTGGCTTGCTGACTTTTGGTAAGGACCCTACCCTTTCCTTTTCCTCGCACAACTCAAAAGTAATGGGAGGAATTGAGTTGGCGGAAGATTGAGATATAGAAGACAATCATAAAATCCTACATTTACTTCCTTTTACTTTCTCCACTTTCACTTCAAGGTCCTTTCTCATCGTCATCCTCAATTTTGTTGATCCTAGTCGGGATGAGAATGAGGATCCTTTCTTTCATTGGCTCGTTGGTTAAAGATGTTAAATGGACTTTTTGGGTTCATAATAATGCCCGTTGGACATTCCATAGTACCTATCCCCACCCGGAGAAAGTGTGGTGGGGATGCGGAGTAATTCCATTTCCTTCTTTTTCTCTGATTGTCCAACCAAAATCGGTCCCTCACGTGTGAAACCAACGAAATGGCACACGTGCTTTTTATGACTTTGGTCCTAGCCACCAGTAGCGCACCAAGGGAATGCAAGAGATGTGGGAAACAAAAAAAAAAAATCAATTCCACTTACATTAAATGAATTTTGGGGTTTACTTTCACTTCTTTACAATTTACTTTGTTCGCGCTACGAGTTAGGGTCGACCAAAAGTGCGTGCGACACGTTCCTGTCCCCGTGATCCTTGAATCTAAAAATATGAATTTTGGAATGGAAAACTGCAAATTGGATTACGACTGCAAGAAATGTGCAACTCAAAGGAGAAAGTTGAAAGGGAAGCTCCCTTCGCTGGTTTGCTATAAATAAAGCAAGAAATCCTTTGTTTTTGTCCCTTCACACTCTGATACTGGGAGTCTGTTCGTGCATTTTTTGGATGCAAAGGAAGCCAAAATGGAAGGACGACGGAAGGAGCGAAGCCAAAAATGATAAGATGCTCCTGGAATTCTTGAAGTGAAAGTGAAGGGAAGGCGTGCGGGGAGTAATGAAATGACGCAACGAACGGTTCCAAAATCCAATTTTATTTCGCAACTTATATTGACACGCGGCTGGATTTTGTTTTGCAGGACTTACAACTTATAGCGGAGACGAGCGATTGAGTATCAATTTCGAACAACCAAATAATTGGAAACTTCGTATAAAATCAGTTGACAAGGTCGACCATGACGGACTTTATCAATGTCAAGTATGTGACCTACTTTCTATCTCATTGAAATTCCCCTCTGTCTCTGGCCATGCCGAGATTATAAACCATTTTTATGCTTCACAGGTCTCATCCCATCCACCAATTGTCCTTCCCGTTACGCTTACAGTTATTGGTGAGTGCCGATTCCATATTTGAATTGCCAAATTAGGGAGTCTTCTCTTGTGTCACCACCAGCTCCTTTCCCCCATTGTCTTCCCACAACGGTCAGCCAACATACTGAAAAGCCCCCCCCCCCCAGAAACCTGCCAAGGCCTGTAACCTGCCTCAAATGTGCCAAGCTGGGATGTGAATACTAAGCAAACTTTCCCTGTCACGACGACGACATTCGCCCGACGTTGTCACTTAATGAAAATCCGGTTTGTTTGTCTCTGTCCCTTTGGCTCAATTGTCTGTCCTGAATCCATCCATCCTGTCACCTCTGACCCTAAGCCAATCACACTCTTACGAGGGGGAAACCCACCGGGGAGACATGTGGGGCATCCAGAATAAACAATTCCCAGCTAAATTGTGAGTTCTTTAAAGTGAAGATTCCTGGAGAACTGTCACTGCTGGACTCCAGTAGCTGGAGGGAACGACAAGATTGATCACTATTAACCTTCCAAGAAACTATAAATTGAGTTTGTGTCCCTGATACAAGGCCGATTAAAACTGGGGGCTTGGCCTTTTAACCTTCCCAGGATACTCCAGGACTTTCTCCAGCAATGGGAATGCGGGGGCACGATAGCTGAACTTTGTGATAGAGTTGTCACCGTATTTTGGTTTTATTAGAATTGATGGTTTAATATCATTACGCACCCCCCTGGACTCATAAGAGGAACATTAGGAGGAGATGATTATGATATAGGGGAAGGAAGATTAGAATGCTGGAGAAAGTGAGGAGGAGAAAGTTATTTTTCCAGGACCATGTTCTTTCCAAATCTCCACTTTGTTAACTGGGAGTGTTATTTTATTCTGGGGGAAAGGGGGACAGTGGTGGCATCTTAAATCAAAACGAGATCCTCAAGTAGCCTAAGATGAAGGTACGGTGGGACCCTGGGAAAGGTGGGGATTTGGAGACAGACTAATGGGGGCTATAAGGAGTGAAACAGTTTTAGTCTCAAGATAAATTGGACCCCAAATAATTCCACAGGAGAAAAAGTAGATTTATAAGTCAAGGCAGGAGTAGTTTTTCAGCAGGATTCCTGTAGGACACCCCTTTCCTTTTGGTTCTTTTCTTTTCCGTCCTCCTTTCCCTACTTTTACTCCAGGAATCAGCAATAAACTCACTTTCACCAAATCACTTTCCCTCCGCCCATACAGCAGCAGAACAAAACAACTTCCATTTATTTCCCTTTCTTTTCCTATTCCCTGCTTCTTGTTTTCTCCATTGAGAAAGTCAAAAGGAATATGGGGAGCACGTTTTGGCCATAATTTCAAAATCCCAACTTTCCCCATTGGAATGAGGCGTTAAATAACTTTTCAGTTTCCTTTCACTTTCTTTCTCTTCATCTTCCAGTTCCCAAAATCAGCATTGTTGATGACTTGGGGAAACCAATCACGGATAAATTTTACAACGCTGGATCAACGCTTGAGCTCCGATGCATTGTGACGCACTTCCCAATTATTTACACTATTTTATGGAAACATGGGAACAAGACACTCAACTATGATACGTCGAGGGGTGGAATCAAGTAAGGAAAAATTATTTACAATAGGTATTCATTCCAGTCAAACAGATACAATGGTTTTCAATAACTTAAGAACAATTGAGTTAATTTCATATTTAGTTAAAGATTTTTATACCAAGGATTCAGGTTTTTAGGCGACAAATGTTGCACTTTGTCATTGTTTCTGTGAGGTCATGATGGGCGCTGCTATTTTTGTTCCTACCCCTGGTGGATTATTTGGCGGAAGTGCCTGAGTGATGAGTTCCCTGTAAGTGGGCGAGTCAATTGTGACAATTTGTCGCCTGGGATTGATTCGAGGAATCGTTCAGTCCTCAGTACCACTTTAACCTCCTTTCTTCCATTAATCTCATTTCCTCCTACTGACTAGTACAAATTGGAGAAAATAAATTAGCATACCCCCACCCTCACTTCCCGCAATTCATGGACCAGTAAATCTAATCTCCAAATCCAACCTTTGTCACTGGATTAACCTAAATGAGATTCCCATGTTCTGGGGTATCGAGGGAAAGTAGTTTTCTCGACCCAATTTTTTCACTAGTTCATTCTAACACGTCACTTTACAGTACAAAGCTCCTGGAATTCACCAGAGACAAAGTACTTTTTCCAGCTTTTTAAAGGATGCTTCATTGCTTGAAATCTGGAGAATCTGAAATTCAGTTTATTCACGCCTAAGGAGTTCCTTATGTTAATTTCTAGGTGTAAGGTCGTGTCCCAGCGCCGTTTGTCATTTATTTACTTCAAGAATCTTTGTCAAGAGATTAGTTCCAGTTTGTAGTTTTCTGTGATCACAATTAACAACTCATTACGAATAATCAGCGTTATCCTTAACTGGGGCACACACATAACTAAAATTAACTGCAAAGAACAAGCGCAAGTTTATTACCTTCCAAGATGGCCGGGAGCTACATTAGCTAATGAGTAATTTAATTAAGGATTCTTTTGATGAGTACGCGGGGCACGATGTTTCCCTCTTGCCTTGTTTTGTACCCCTCGATCCCCGTTTGACTCCTCCACGTTAGTAGAACCACTTTGTCAATTAAGGGACTCCCTTCACAGTCCAGCTTTCACTTTCACTTTCCCTTTATTGAGTCAATGAGCATTGAAGCGGAAAACTGTTGACTAAAATTCAAAACCAACTTTCCATCGCCTACTTGGTGTTGTTGATTCCTTTTGCCTGCCTACTCAAGTAAAATTCAGCAAACTTTGGAATAAATCTTGGACGCTTGGAAAATTATTAAAAAAAGAGTTAAGGCGTAACCCTATTAATTTAAAAGGGATTTTTAGACAGTAAGGAAATGAGTTTCTTCCAACTTTCTTTTGAAATCTGTCCATGTTTAAAAAAGTGCCTCTAATCCCATTACTCCTCAACGGTGTGATTTAAGCTCACGCTCCACAAAACTTCAAAATTGGTATTGATTTTTGGATTCTTTGACTTTTTTTTCTCCAGTTTACCCGTTTTTGGCTGTTCCTATTGGGCACTTGAAGGCAGGGGACGCCAAGCCTCGCACGACGCTTGAAAGTCCTACTAGGAAACCCATTTGAGTCATTTATGATCAGAGCGACGTCAGTTTTATGACCGTAGCATTTTATAAACGGAGCTTCAAGTCTCATTTGTTATTGAAAAGAAAGTTCCCCCAAAATAATACTGTCATTAGCTGGTTTGATTTGTGGACCAAAGTTTTTGCTTATTTTCATATTTTTGTGGCGGAAAAAACACATTTCTGCCTTATCTTGTAGTAGCTTTACATTGCCTTACGACCCTAACACAAGAATTCCTCCTCTCCCAACTTTCTTTTCCTCCTTCATCTTGATTTTTGCAATTGAAAGTGAAAAAGGTACTTGAGTTTGTTGAAACTTTGAAGAGGTTTGGGGTAAGAATGGCACAACCACAGCCCACTTCCTCGTGCTCCAGGAAATCCAACAACTTTCTCCACTTTCACCAACTTCCCCCACATCTTAACCATCTTCATCACGTAGCCATTTGACTTTGGAATTCTCTAGACCAGATTAAGATTCATTTGGACCAAAGTTGGGAATCAACATTCTCAAGGCTTCGCTAATCCCTAACTTGTAAGATGGGTGCGTGATTTTAGTGGTGGGCCCTTCCTAGTAAGGACCGCAAGAAAAAAGGCGTTAAACCCAGTTAGTTCACATGAAAGTTATTGACTTTGGAAGAAGAGGTTGACGGTGCACGTAGTAGCGGTTAAGATGGTTAAATTGTGATTACTCTATTCAAAACCCCTCCAGTGGCCTTGCCTGGGGAATTTATGTTAATTAATGCCTTGTTTTTAAAAGAGAAAGTTCTCTTGGGGGTAAGAAAAGTTTGGAGTAAAAGCTTGTCGTCGTAGGTTAAAGGAACAAATTACATGAATACTAACAATCAAGGTCTGGTGAAAGCATAAAAATAAAATTAGAAAGCAGGCCGCCGCAGTTAAATCTCCAGGAGCGTCGGTATAATTTTTTAGACTGCTAATTTACTCAATTATTCATTTTGATGGGTCCAAAATAGCAGCGACGGCAGGAAAAAGTTCAAACCTGCGTCAATGCTCCTAAAATTTTTAAGCTAAAATAACTCAACGTGGGACTCGTTCTTTGATGTTCAAAAAGTTTGAATTCAAACTGTTTTCGTGTTTATATGATAAAGTTTACAAGGTTTTGGTTCCAGTGTGACTAGAAAGTTAACTTTTCCCAAAGCTGCATAAGTAAGTTTCTAGAATCAAAAGGTGGGATTTCTAGCACCACAAGACGGTAATACACCTTCCCTACCTCATCTCCACTTCCATGCATAATTTATGGTGAATCTGGAAAAAGAAAGTAAGGCCCGACCCATAAATATTCGGATCCTGTCGAGTAATTCGAGGATTTCTCTGATTCCATATTCAGTTTTCAATATGTAAACTCGGAAATCCAGTAGGGAAAGAGAGACTTTTCTACCTTCTCGCCTTTCCCTTTTAAATGTAAAACTTCGAGTTTCCAGGATCCCCGGTACTTCAAAAGTCCCCCTCCTGTCACTACAAAAAGGAAATGGAAGACGTATGCATCTCATATCCTGCACCAACTTTTTCTCATCATTCAACTTTCTCCCTATTCCTTCCACTTCAGAAGATCTGATTTTTTGATTAACCCCTGAATTGATTGCATTGTAACTCATATCCGGGCTTAGCCTTTGATCTTTTGTGTCATCAAATATTGTTATCCATTTTATCCTTTCCTCTTACGAACCGTGGGGACCCGACTTTATCTTTCAAATTACTTAAATCGTTTTATGATTAATTTCCAGTGTGAAAACGACAAACCATAAGGAACGCGTTGTGAGCGTCCTCGCTATTAACAATGCCAAGAAGAACGATTCAGGTCCCTACGTCTGTTCTTTGGGAAACTTGACCCAAAATCTGGTCTACGTTCATGTCATCAATGGTAAGTAAATTGCTGTGAGGTAATGAAATGACGTACCTCTTAAATACCAACTTTTTTGTTTGAATTTCATTGAGTTCACTGATGCGTTTGTGAGATTTGGAATTGGAAAAAATGTCTCAATGGAATGTTTCTCATCCCTTTTATGGGCCCATTAATTTTTTGTTGAATCCTGGAGAAAGTGGTTGAGAACGTGAATGGAAAATGGGAATTTAGTTTTTGGTTGTGGTAAAATAGACTCTTTGACTCTGTATGGGAATGCTGGAAGGAGGGCTTGGATGGCGCTGGAAATGTATCTGGAATGGATTTTCTCCCCCAGCGGAAGTTGGCAATCATTTTCATTATGCTGAATTGGAAGAATGCAAATAAATTGCCCATTTCCTCTGACTTGAATCTGATAAGTGAGCCAATATTTTCAAACACTCACCCTCTGTGTCTTTTTTGAACTTTACAGGAGAGGTCCCTGCAGCGATGCAACATAGCAGAGGAGCCCCCTTAGCCCAAGGGCTCCCCCCTTCCCTTGTCCTGTTGTCAATTGGTATCATCAGTTGTCTCCCCACCAGTTCATCATCCCACTACCTGTCATGAAGACGACTTTCACCAACTTTTTGGACTAGCACTCACTCATCGTCTCCTGAAAATTATTAACGACAAATCAAAAGTTGAGGAGTTAAATAAAAGTTATTCTTCCTTTTGTTGTGATTGAGGACAGGGGCGGAGACTGACGTTTTCATTCACTGCCTGAAATGGAAAAAAAAAGTTTTTCCCCTTCCTTCCTCTTCAATAATTGACTTTCCCCTTTACCAAAAGTCGGGAAGAAGTCCAGAGGAACAACAAAAGTCTTTGCAAAAAAAAAAAGAAAAGAAATAAACGCACCGTCAACCCGAAATTCCATCTTCTCATAAAGGGTCCAAGGGGGGAACGATAGGAAGAAATGGTCAATAACTGTCAAAAGGGAAAAGAGGAAGAAGCTTCGATACTTTCCCGAAACTTTCATCCGAAAGAAGATGGAGGAGGGAGGCTGAGCGTATCTCTGTCAGACTCAAATGAAAGTAAATCATGAGATGAGACATTGTCAAGTTCCATTTGGAAGTCAACAGTCAACAGGAGAAGGACGAGGATGAAATGAGGGTTGGTGGGGCTTCATAATCTTCTACATTCTTCATAAAGCTACGACCAAATGGGGGGAGACAAAAGCATTGAATTGAAAATAACGAGCAACTAATGAGTTTGACTCATCCCAACAAAGGGGATCGTTTCCTGCCGAAAGTGTGCGGGGGAAATTACACTTGAGTTAACCAGGCTTCATTCAACTTTGGGATTGAAAATTGCCATGAATTTAGGCAATTTAAACTTTTCAATGGAAGAATTGTCCAAATTAACCCTGCGAGAGCATCTTGACTTAGCGATAAAGTTTGAGCAGAAAATTTGCATTTGTTGATGCTCATCCGCACATTTTGGCGGTGGGGGAAGCCAAGGCCGGTAAA
>JAQIWD010000441.1:0-21537 GCA_034694825.1 Anurida granaria
AGATGCGTGATGCTTATTTCAAGTGCTCCGTCTGCTCCCATTCTGCCACTTCTGAGATTGACCGTGGGAAGTTCATTGAGCCAATTCTCTGTCCCAACTGCAACACTCCGTTCACATTCACACTCATCCACAATCGATGTACATTTGTAGATCGACAAATGATCAGATTACAAGAGGATCTGGGTACTTTAACAATTTAAATTCAAAAATTCTCTTCTTTGCACCTTTTATTCATTTTTATGCATTGATGTTGTGTAGATGATACCCCAGTTGGCGAGACACCGTACATGGCTGCTCTTTTTGCCCATGGGAATTTGGTGAATGCGGTCCAACCTGGGGATCGAATCACAATCACGGGGATCTACAGGTCAGCCCCACTCCGAATTAACCCAAACATTCGCTCCATCCGGAGTGTTTACAAGACGCACGTGGACGTCGTCCATTTCCGGAAATTGGACACAAAACGCCTCCGCGAAGTTGGCGACGGGTAATTGCCAGAGTAGTTGAATCCATCACTGGATAATTTAAATTACAATCAACTCATCACAACGTCGTTTGTTTTTTTCTCGTTTGTACAGCGCTGGGCTCCAAATCCCACCCGAGCGAATTGACTTTATCAAGGAATTGTCTCGGAAACCGGACATTTATGAGCGCCTGGCCCGTGCCATTGCGCCTTCCATTTATGAGCACGAGGACGTGAAGAAGGGGATTCTGTTGCAACTTTTTGGTGGAACCAAAAAGGATTTCAAGGACACTGGAAGAGGACGCTTCAGGTAGAGACAAACTACGCGTATTTATTTGGCAAATGTTAAATTTATGGATTTGATTGTAGGGCTGAGATCAACATTTTGCTCTGTGGTGACCCTGGCACGAGTAAATCTCAACTCCTCAAGTATGTTTTTGACTTGATCCCAAGGAGTCAGTATACTTCTGGAAAAGGGTCAAGTGCTGTCGGCCTCACTGCCTACATTACCAAGGATCCAGAGACGAGACAAATTGTTCTCCAGACGTAAGCACACAAATACCAACTGGAATTTAAACTAAGAATGGGGTTAATGGTGGTTTTGATTTTTCTGGTCAGGGGAGCTTTGGTCCTTGCGGACAACGGTGTCTGTTGTATTGATGAGTTTGACAAGATGAGCGATGCGACTCGGAGTATCCTCCATGAAGTGATGGAACAGCAGACGCTGTCCATTGCCAAAGCAGGGATCATTTGTCAACTCAATGCTCGGACATCAGTACTCGCTGCTGCGAATCCAGTCGAGTCTCAATGGAACAGTAAAAAAACAATCGTGGAGAATGTCAACCTTCCTCATACCCTCCTGTCCAGGTACTCTGAAATTAATTCAATCCATTCTCTACTTATATAATATAATTTATATATATATATGATATAATTTGTGTTTCTATTAGATTTGATTTGATTTTCCTCATTACTGATCCGGCCAATGACATTTATGATCGTCGCCTCGGGCGTCACATGATTTCACTCTACTTTCAAAAACCAGAGGAAGCAGACAAGGATCAACTCGTAAGGGGAACCTCATTAGAAGAACATTCCGTAATGGAAATAATGGCCTTGACCTTTGTTTTGATTTCTGTTTGAAGGACATGAGTGTTCTGCGTGACTACATTGCTTATGCCAAGGAGATGGTACATCCCCGTCTCACTCCGCTTGCTTCCCAGCGTCTCATTGAGGCCTACGTGAAGATGAGGGAGGCTGGGGCATCTGCAGGGGTCATCTCCGCCTTCCCCCGTCAACTCGAGTCCTTGATCCGTCTTTCTGAAGCCCATGCCAAGATTCGTCTCTCTGAGCAAGTGGAAGTGGTGGACGTGGAGGAGGCAGTTCGGATCCATCGTGAAGCCATCAAGGCTTCCTGCACTGACCCCAGGACAGGACTCATTGATGCCACCATCCTCACCACGGGCGTGAGCAACACGGAGCGGAAGCGGAAAAAGGAGATTGGGAATGCAGTCAAGAAGCTGCTGGAGACGAAGCACAAGAATGCCACTGTTTCCAAACAAAAACTGCTCATGGAAATGAAGGAGCAATCATCACTGGTAAATACATTCAGAGACAAGCTTGAACTTTGTAAAGAATCCTAATACCCTTTTCATATTGTACTCTTTTTCTAGATGATCACAAGGGAAATGTTTGATGAGATTTTGGAGGAATTGCATGATGAGGGATCCATCACTCTCACTGGTTCTGGGAAATCAACAGTTCGTCTCGCTACATTGTAAAGGAACAGAAACTTACCCCCTCAGGAAACAAGGCTGGGTTCATTGACTAGAAATTCCCGTTCTTCTTCCTAGTTTAATATTTCAGTTTGAAATCCCCAATGGGGTTTTCCCTTCTTTTGTTTAATTCTCTGTCTCTTCTAATTCATTGCAGTTTTTAAGGCAAAAGTAAAACTTTCGTTTCATTGACTAACGTTTCCGTGGCATGGAGGATGATTCCGTCCCTGGCTCCTTTTCAAGGTTATTGGTCTGGTGAGAAGGAGAGACGACTGGGTGACCGCTGGGATGGACAATGTTGACGGAGGATCTGAGCCGCCTTGTCATGATTCCCTGCATGGAGAGTAATCGATTAGTAATTGGTTAAGGATACTGAAGCATCTGCTCCCTTACCAAGCCTGAGGTTGATGTGGATCCGGAGGAGGATGAAATCTGGAGGAAGTGGGTGGGCTGGGGAGTTGCCAACTCTGATCTCCCAATCCTAGTCAATAATTTATTTCAAAGGTCAACCTTTTATGGGGTAATGTCCTGTTTCTCGGTCTTACGTCAATTAGAAGTGCAGCGGGTTCAAATTGATGTAAGGCACAGAGTGCGACGGCTCGATTGTAGACCATGGTGGCCCTGAGAGTGAGTTCGTCTTTTGGAGCCCATTCTGCTCATATCATTAGATTGGATTAGGCACTTAGCAATGATCCCCCGTTTACATATGTAAATGTTCCCTTACCAGATGCTGATTTGAAACCAAGGGATGAGTCTGACCTGATTCCCCCATCCCCTTGGGGCTCAGAGTGCTCCTGCTGGGGAGTGTGTGTTTGACCAAAGAGATTCGGTTGATAGTTTGGACTTGAGTGGGGAGAACGATCTGGGAAGAGCTCAATCCCACTCTCCACTCTTCCTGCCTTGAAAGTGGCCTCTGACAAATACATTCTTCCGAGGTATCTACAAAAGAAATCATCACTTTCCATCCAGTTCTGCGTGCACTGAGTGTTCATTTCCTTTTCTTACTGGAAGATATTTGGGATGAGTGGAAGGTTGATGAGTTGAGTGCTCATCTCAATTGCATCTCCATAGAATCCCAGTCGGAGGTTGAGGTAGGCCCCTGTGCAGATCACATTGGCACGGAGGAGGGCAATCTCAGTTGGACTCGTGATGGGGTTGCTGGGTCTCACATCGATCCTCTTCAGCCGCACCGCATCTTCAGAATTGAGCAGGGGGAGTCCCATTCGAATGCAATGAAGGGCAAAGGTGAGACTAGGGGTGGGTCTCTCGAGGTCAGTGACCTCGGCCCTGGAATTAAGGAAAATTTGCAAAGGTTACAATTCGTCTAGGAAAACTAGAGAGAGCAGAAATGGTGTCTGATTTTATTACTCACAGGATTGGTTCTCTCTCCCTCAATGGTGACTGGATTCCCAGAAAAAGATTCCGCTTCTCCTCAGTCCAGGCGAAATCTTCTCCGTTTGTCTTTGTAATCAATAATAAAAGGATACAAAAATTATGTGAAACGTTAAGTTGAACTTTTGTTGTGGTTCTCACTGGTTTATGGAGCTGGATGCAGCATTCTGCAATTCGTAGCAGGAGTCTTGGATTTGATGGGAATGCATTTTGGCAGAGAGTGAGGATGTTGAAGGCCTCCAATGACTTTTTGGCATGAAGGAGAGAAACTCCAAAATTGTACATGATCTCGTACTTTTTGTTAAAACTTAAACAATGAAGTGGAAGACTCTCTGAACAAATACAAACAACAAAATTAATAGAAAATAGGGAAACTGAAAGAGAAAGATCTTACGTCTGTCCTTGTATTCCTGTTTGTTTGACTCTTGTGACGCTTTTTGAAAGAACCAAGCAGCGACAGTGGGTTTGCCCATGGAGTAATGGCAGCAACCGATGTTATTATTCAACATCATACACAAATTATCACCAGTCTCCCTAAAGTCACATCAGAATCACAATTCATGATCATGACTCAGGATTGATTATTCTAGAAATTGTAATTTCTTACATGAATGTCTGATGATTGTTGTTGTTGGAAATGGCAGTTGTGATGTTGAGGGCTTTACGGAGATTTCCTCTCAAGTAGTTTTTGTGGGCCTTCAAGAAATCCAACGCTCTAACCCCCGCCTGAAAATACGGGGAAACAGTAAAACGAACATGTAGAAATGAAATTCAAGCGAAAGTGTGGGGATAATTCTTTTTTCTCTTTTTACATCATCAGGGGTTGAGTGCTTCATGATGGTCATTCGTAGGTCCTTGTACTCCCTCAGACCACCACACATGACTGAATGCAAAGCGAAGAGGGAGAGGACCTTGTACTCTGACAACTTGACTTGGAAAGGGTCTTTGGCAATCTACAGATTAAAGTGCATAAAGTGATTCATTAATTAATTATAAGATCCTGGCTTGGTAGAACGGAGTTTGCAACTTACCTCCTCCATAAAATTGGTTGGAGATTGAGAGCCTTCATGAACGATTCCTTCGGACATTGTACCAGCTCTGCCTGGATGATTCCCTGGACTTTGTCCCTTCCCCCTCTCAATCATTTCGAGTGCCAATTCAAACTGTTGGAGTGTTATGTAAATTTCAATTATAAGAAGTTGAGTCTTTTTCTCCAAGGGGGAGGAGTCCAAGGAGTGTTGGAGATACTTGGAGAGCGGAATGCTCATTTCCAGTGCCTTCCAGGGTTGTCGATCTTGGAAGTAAATCAGGGCGAGATTGTAGAGGAAGACTGGGTGGGTGATCAAGTCTGGATGGAAGGTCTTGGTCTTGGTGATGTCCACCTGCGCATTACATACAAAATTGGACATTTCAACAATGAGATGGGATTGGGTAATTCGACAAGACTTGTTCCTTCCCTTTTCCTTACCTCGGACAAAATGGGAAGAAATTGCTGCAAGAAGAGATCAACGTCCCGCAGTTGATTTTGGTAGAATCCGGAAATGACGAGATTATGACTAAGCCTGGAGTCCATGAGTCGATTGGAGAGGACGTCCGCAAAAATGGCAGAGGCCTCAGCGTACTCTTGCCTGAGAAAATGGTGAGTCGCATTTCGGAGGGACTGGCTCTGGAGAAAGGTTAGAGGTGGAAGGTGATGCTCCGCTTGATTAGCAGACATAGTGGCGAGTGGACGACGCTTTTGAATCCTGTCTAATCAACTACGTCAAAGTTAAGACTAAACTTGAAACAATTAATTCATTGTTTCTCAAAAGTAATTGATTGATGATTTCGTGAACTGATTTTTGTTTACTTTTAAATTTTGAACTTGAGCGTCTTCCCGCGCCTCATTTCCTCCTTTGTCTCACTTTGCTCCAAACAAATCTCAAAAAGCGTTTTGTTGATTTCTGTTATAGTTGAATAAATCTGTTTGAAAAACTGATTCCAGTTTGTTTTAATTTTCAATTAAAATTCATCAGTTGGAGATTAGTTTAAGAAAGTATTAATTCCATTTCCAGTAAGTCTGGAGAGTGGAGAGTGGACAAGAGCGTTGCTTTTGTCTTCTTTATCCACATTAACCACAAAAGGCATCATTGACCACATCCTCCAGTCCTTATCCTTTCGACTATCCAGTTACTTAATCAGACATACCATTCTGCCAAGTTAGAAAAAAATCATGTTTAATTATGTCATGTCATGTCGTGTCGTGTCTCCAGTATGAAAGAAAGATCACATTACTTGACGTGCGTTTTCTGTCTTTCTCTGGAAAAAGTGAAAGTTGGATCTTTCACTTTCTCATCCTAGATAACTCTTTACATCAAAATCCTTCTCCAGGCAGTAGAGGAAAGTGAAAAATTCCTCTGGAACAAATCAATAGACATCTGCTGACATTGACCCCAAAGCTCTTCTGGTCATAATAATCCTTCCAGCAGAACTTTAACGCCGTCGCAAAGAGTTTCACTCCTCAGAATCACAATTCACCTTCCCTTTCCTCTTCCTCCATACGCTTACGCATCCATTCTCCAGACCCATTTGGAAGACAAGGATTAAGTATTGTCTGGTTTTCTAACCACCTGCAGAGGGGAAATCTGCTGGAGAACTCTGTACTAATTCACTCTCTTCCCCATCTCAATCTAAAGCTGTTGGTGAGTAATTAATCAATTCAAGGAAAGGGTCATGGACAGCTCCCGCCTGGGTAAGTTCCAGCATCAGTTCTGGGTAACAAAGGAAACAGTCTATCGGAAATTGGGTAAAAAGGAGGAAGAGTGCATTGTCTCGTCGGATGCCACACTCGATGCTAAACTGGAACTATTCAAGTCAATTCAACAAACGTCGCACGCTATGAACAAACTCCTGGATCGATACCAAGAACGGATTTGCTGTAAGGAAACAATTTGACCTCTTTCCTCTTGTTATATTTGACCTTATTTATTTCATTTCATTGTTCTCTAGATTTAGCCCAGGAGCAAAATTCCATGGGTCGATTCCTCAAGGAATTTGGCAAGAGTGACAAGACGAATGCTGGGAAGATGATGATCCAAATGGGGAAATCTCTCATCTATGCCAGTCAGCAGGAAATTACTCTTCGACCTCCACTACTCCGCTTGTACCAAGAAGTGGAGACATTTAGGCACCGTGGGATTGAGGACACACACGACACGATCCGAAGGATGGAGAGACATCGGACAGAGTACCGGGCAACCCTCAAGTGGATGAAAAATATCAGTCAGGAACTGGACCCAGACACTTTCAAACAAATGGAAAAGTTCCGTAAGGTCCAGGTAGAGGTCAAGAAGAGCAAGGGTCAATTTGACAAGTTGAAGTTAGCCTGCCTCCAGAAAGTGGATCTACTGGCTGCTGCTCGGTGCAACATGTTCTCACATGCACTCATCCACTACCAAACATCCACCATGACCACTAATGAGAAAATTGCACACATTTTTAGTACCCTCGCAAATACTTTCAAAGGTAAAGGTCAATGACTTTCGTCCTTTCTCTAATTTGATTCTCGGCGCCATTTTTACTAACTTTCTCCCTTCGTAGGTTACCAACACTTTGAATTCTCAGTCATAAAGGAGTTGGCAGATCTCACGGAGCCTCAAGCTCCACGGAAAGGCCCACCGGAAGAGTGGTCAGCTCCGGATGACCTCTTACTGGATCTGGAAAAGAATGGTGGCGGTGGGAAGGAGGAAGTGGAGGATGAGCTTCTTCTGGATATTTCCCAACAGACTCTTCCTCAGAGGAATGTGGGGTTCACTGCGGAAGAGTTGCGATCGAATGAGCGTCTACTGGAGAATCTCTTGGGTGGTCCACTGGATCCAAGTCCAGAGACTGAGATGGCACTGGAAGCACTTGACCTCACCTTGGCATGGCCATCTGCATCCAATCCAGAAAACAAAGAGACGACAGCCGGAAAGGGTATTCAACACTGCTTGTTTTTGGAAGCACACTGTTTGACCTTGTCTCTTTCTTGTTTGTAGGAAGTGGACGAAAGGTCAAGACTGCGGGTGAGCTTCTCTCTGATGAGTTTGTGAATCTTCCATTTGAGGGCGAGGATCCTGACACGGTCTCCCTTCTCAATGAACTTTTGAGTCAAGGTCCATGTCCAGTGGCTGGGGGTGGAATCCTCCTTCCGCAGACTCAGTCGCGTAAGCGGAAGAACATTGACCTACAATGACCTCCATTCGCGATTTAATTCCTTTGTCTCTGTAGCTTTGGTGCCTAGTAAGGGTGGGAGTGACGAGTTGTCGGGGTCAAAATCTTCATATCTCCCATCACAACTTTTGGATTTTGGAAATCTGATGAGGGAAGACGGTAAGTTGGAGAAATGGAGAGGACAGATGAAGTCATTTCCAATGGAACTAAATCCAATTCTAATTGATCGGGTATAGGTGATTTGTTGAATTTTGGTGCGGGTATGACGGTGCCTGGAGAGGGGGTAAAACCAAAGAAAGGAATCATCCCCACTGGTCCTTCCGGAGGCGGAGTAGCTGCTTGGTACAACAGTTTTGCAGATTTGGATCCATTGGCCAATCCAGACGCCATTGGGAAGAAGGAAGAGGAAAAGGAAAGGACAGAGAATAGATACTGCTAGGGAGCAGGACTTGACGCCTGATTCCATTGGAGGATTCTTTTGACGGGATCAACTGGATGGTTTAAAATGACCCAGGAAACTTCCTACACAAATCCGTAAAGATCAAAATGACCTCATTCACGAGGTCCTTTCATTCATTTCAAATAAATCAGAAATTACAATCCACACAATTTGCCAACTACAATAAAAGTCACAAGACGAAGAAAGGTTACAACTTAATTTAGAACCTCCAAATGCATTTTGTATCTCACGCTCACGCATCATCCTCCCACCTCGAGCCTTTTGTCCAATGATCCAATGACTCATTTGAATTGATTCAAGGCCGTTTTAACCCTGCACAGTAATTGATTTCGTGATTGATTGATTGATTGATTAAGTGATGTTTAGTTATTTTGTATTTTGTTACTTGTCAAAGAGTGCCTGATCTCCATCCGTTATGAATCCATGCATCAATTCAAATATTCCCATTCCCTTTAGTTTGGATTGACGCTCAGTCGAGCCGTCTGCCTCCTTCAGGGCTAAATTAGTCACGCAGAGTACCGCCGCCATTTGCAATTTCGGATTCCCGTTCCCACTCTGCTAAAAATCAAACAAACCAAATCAGATTCAGAACGTCCATGTCGGAATCCCAAATGAATGAAAAGTAGGTCCAGAGGAGGAAGAAACAGAGAGCGTTAATCTGGATTCCTTATGAGGTAATTTGCAATTTTCTTAACTCAACATAAATAACTCAGCTAACTCTTACTCGGAGCAGTCCCGCTAGATGGTCGAGAACATCCTCATTCCTCATAATGAATTCCTTGGAAGTTACTCCATCTGCAATGTTCGTGAGGACGCAGAGTGCTTGCTCCTTGACCTCTGGGCCATAGTCACTCTCCAGGGTCAGGATGGTAGCCTAATGAGATCCCAATTATTACGCGCATTAGAACTCAAGGTCAATTTAAATTGATTGGAGATGAGAGGTGACTCACCTGCATGATTTCCGTCCCATAAACGTCCATGATGTGGTCAATGTGTTTGGGTGTGGAGAGGAGGTTCCTCAGGAGTCCCAATGTCTTGAGTACGACCGTGACTTCCGGGTCAGAAAGCAGGCGGAAGAGTTGGTCCGTTCCGACATGGCGCAAGGATAGGAGAATATCCATCTTGACTCCTTCGTCGGATTGGAAAGCCACATTCTAAAAGTTGTACCAAAAATACCCTTAATGTCAACTCAGCATTACGATGCTCGAGTTTCATTTAATTCACTGCTGCGTTTTTACCATTAATCCCCAAATCCCATTTATCCGTAGGGGGCTGTCAGAGTGTCGTGTAAGTTGACAGAATTTCTCAATGGCTCCTTCACTCCTAATATTCCACATGGAGAAAAACATTTTGTAATTTCCCAGAGGTCTATGAATTATGATCCGGATTTACCGCAAGTGCTCCTTGGCTGGTGAGAATTCAAGGATTAAATTACAAATGGTAGAAGTGACGACATTGAGGACTTCTGGATTGGAATTCTGGAGAAGTAGTTTCGTGAGGGGCTTCCAGACGGAATGATCCTAATAAAACCGAATTAACTCATTAGAATAATTTAGAAGTGAAAACTAACTCGTAAAGAAATCATAAAGATGGTTACTTTGAATGTTGTTCGAAGGAGATGGACAGATCGGGAAAGTGAATGGATACAATGGAGTGAGCCTAAGAGGAGAAGTGATTGGTCTGGATCATCCAATCCACCCATCAGTCGATCCATCAATTGCTCCCTCTCGATTATCCTTTTGCGAATACCTTCATCATTTGCACCCAACGCACCAAACACCTACAAATAATTTTAGAAAAAAACATAGTTAACTAATGTAAATTAAGGTTAGGTTATACGTTCCTTACCCTGAATGCAGCTTGTACCATGTTGATAGAAGGGGATCCAGTGGCTGTTTTAAAAAGTGTAGAAGAAGAAGTTTTGATGAAATCTGTCAAAGTGGGGATGAGATGATTCGAGTCTGCTGCAATTCTTTGGAGTTCCTTCTCAACTTCTATCAGGTAGGCAAGCGTCTCTGCCGCACCTGCCCGGGTCCCATTATCATGTTCCTTGGCACAGAGGCGGACGAGGGTTGGGAGTGCACGCATGAGGACCTTTGTGTCATCCCAGGCAAGGGCGTTACTCCGGTGGAGGTAGGTCAGGGCACGAGCAACTTCCAGTTGGAGGTGGACAGGACGGTCCCTGGCCATGAGGGTAACGAGGAGATCCGAGACGAGCTCATCTTCCCATCTTGTCTTTCCGATAAGACCAGAAACATGTTCATTCTTGTATGCCAGAGCACTAATGCATTTGACCGCCGGGAGTTGAACTTTAAGGGAAGGGGATGAGAGGAGAGGAGCCAAGTGGCGGACCACGCCCAAGTCTGCCAGCGTCTCTTGCTGGTGACGGTTCTAAGTCAGAAAACGAAAAATTAGGTCAAATGAAATTAAGAAACTAAGAAGAGGTGATGACTAACCTTGCAAGAGTGGGTCAGGATGGTGGCCACCGAGATTTGATTGGGCGTTGACTCATTCATGAGGACGAGGAGATGCGGGATGAGTCCAGGAGTACTGAAGAGGACTTCCGTGGGAGAGAAATCATGGGAGAAAATTGTAGTGAGGCAACTCAGGGTATAGGAAATCAATCCACCATCAGAACTCTCTAAAACTAAAAAAATAAAATCATAATTAGAATAATTATTGCAATTAAATTGAGGCTAATTTATGGAGATTATCCAGCCATGACACCTTCCAGGATAACCAAACAATCAACTAACTTAAATAAACACGCAACTCCAGATAGATGGAATCAATTCGGAGGAAATTTTGCAGAATTATTGTGAATCATTCTATTCCGAACTTTGAATTTTGACCTTTGAGTTCCGGTTTGGTTAAACCTTGACCATGGACGAAAATAAACGGAGACGAGTGAGCATCGCGCCGAGTGAGTCCACTTTCTTAAGTTAAATTTAAAGGAATGAGAACTAATTGATTTGGCCTGAGTAGAGACAACAATTGGGAAGGGAATTCCCAATTACTTTATGCCGGTGGTCCGAAGACGGAAATCAGAACAAGTGAACATGAAGAAGGAGCGTAAGTCTTCCATTAATAATTGATGGTCTGATTAAACCCAAGCTCTGAGCTTGGGTTATAAGTTTAATCAGACCCTCCTGGACTGACTCCCAGTGACGCCATCCGAGTTCTCTGCCTTCTCTGCAAATCTCAATTTGGAAGAGTATAAGTTTGAGGATGAAGAATTGAACAAGAGTAAGAAGGGAGGAGAGTCAGAGCTCGACGTCACTGCCCTCGATCGCTACAATGATGAAGTGCGACGATATCGGAAGATCCTCATTGAGGAATGTCGGAATCTCCCTTCCGTGTAAGGAATGCCCCAAATTACTCCCGAGTAGTTGAGTGTTGATGACCCCTGACCTTGGAAATAGGCCGACAACCGACACAAACTTGGAAGTGTTGGAGGATGCAATTCAGAAGTTGTGTAGAAACGCGTACTATGGGACTGCCAAGGCACAAAAGTTGGCAGAAGGTGCAGTGCCCCTCTTGGTTTGGCTCCTCAATCGCAAGTACTTCAAGGAACAATTCCACGTCCACCTCCTCAAGAGTCTCTCGGAAATGTGCTGGAATTCTCTTGGACTCAAAAATAAAGTAAAGAAAGAAAGTAATGAGATTAATTGATTCCGCTAATTAAGAAACATATGATACAGTTTCAGAATTCCCATGGGACAAAGGTCCTTTACCAGCACATGACCCATGTGAGTGAGAAGAAGAGATTGGCCTGTTGGTGCGCCTATGCAATGGGCATGATGGCATGTGGATCTGCAGAAATGATACTTGGGGTAACTAAATAATTATTAAAATCAATTCATTGGCGGAATTCAACTCAAGATGGATTGAATTCGCAGGCTAGGAAGATCAGGGGACTGGAAGAGATTGTGGCCGAGATGTCATTTGAGTACTACTGGTATGATTGGCCAGTGAACTTTGGAATGCTCCTTCAAGGGATCCTCTATGGACCAAACTCAGTTTCACCCACAGAAGAAATATTCCAATTCCAATAACAAACAATTCTCAATTAGCGCACTCAAGTTAATACTTTAACGACTTTAGCCGAACCTTAGAAAAGTGGATGAATTAAACCCGTGGCATAAGGGAGAAATGAGTTGAGCTGACTTACCCCCGATGAGCTTCGGTATCGAGTTGGCCCCTACGACTGATCTCACATTGTCCGATGTCCCTTTGACGAGGGAGCCAAGGGTTATGCACGCATCCTGCCTTATCCCACTTGGCAAAGACACGTCTGACAAGAGGTTCAGAACTTGTGGCAAAACCCCTTCGGACAGAGCAAGAGTTTTTTGTCGATTACTCCCAATTATTCGATTCTTTAATTTCCTAGAGGAGAACAAAACAAGATACGGATTAATTATCAAAATGTTACCCAATTTCTCTACTTGATTGATTCGTCTTCTGATAAATTGAAAAATTTAATTCCAATACAAACGCTGGGTTTGAAAATAAGATTAGGGAATGCCCTTACGCGAGTGTTGGTCCTATTTTGGCCTCCCTGTCCTGTCCTGTCGAGTAGAGGTCATACCAAGGAGATTCCTCAGCGTACTATGGATTAACAAAAAGAAATAAATTTCATGAATAATCTAAATACAACATAAATTATTCAATTCAACCTAAAATGCAAATTATGAAAAAAAAAAATGAAATATTGAACAAGTGACCTGACCTCGGTTGTAGTGGATGAACCAAGTAAATCCCCATCCCCACCTCCAGAACCCATGATGACCCCAACACTCATTACTCTTGTGTTCTCCTAAATTAATTAAAGCTTAAAAATTCACTAAATCAATTCAATTAATTTGCACGATTTCTGTTTTGTTTAAGAAATGATTTGAATGAAGCGCGGAATTTTGTTTCTCAACTTGAGACAAGTTGAAACAAACTTTAACTACTCTAACTTTGGGATGAATTTATTGAGTCTTGTTCAGTTGCTCGATTACTAATTTGGTGTGTTGTAAGGAGCAGGTCAAAGGTCATGCATGAGGTGGTCCTGGTCTAGCAGCAACTTGGTCCTTGGCAGCATTTGGGAGGGCAAGGCGTCACGGATACGAAACAGCTCGTGTTTTGCTTGGGCTAAACACGTTTAGGATTAAAAATGGAAGAAGGGGTCAGTGACCTCTAGAAGATGAAAATGTGAGGTTCTTACTGGACAGCATGATGGCATGCACGCCATTGGGGGTTGTGGCGGTGGGCAGGAGAACATGGGGCAAGAGGTCATCGGAGCTTTGATGCTGATGCAGATCGGCTTCTGGAGAATGAAAAAATCATAAAATCATAAGAATTAGCTGATTGATTCCATGGGAATTTGGATAAGTGGGTGTGTGTGTGATTTACGGGACATGATCCACTTCCAGAGCTCGAGCAGGGTCCACATCCACAGGGATCAGGGCAAGAGAGTGGCGGAGGCTGCAATTACATTAATTAATTAATTGATAATTGAGAGAATTAATTTGATGTATGAATTGTGGTGTGTACTGGGCAGCAGATGTTGCTTCCTTCACATCGTGGTTTGCAGGGTTTGACGATGATGCAGGCAGGTGGGAGTGGGTTGCAGCATGGGATGGGCTAAGGGAAATTAATCACCAATTAATTGCCAATTCGAATTAATTCGAACAGACATTAAATCAATTGGTTCTATTGTACTCACACAGCAGTTTCGTCCTGACCGAGGAGGAGGCGGGCAGCAACTGTACCGAATCGGCCGGACAATCATGGCGGGTGGAGCTGCGATTCCAGAAAAAGAAAACAAGGTTAGTTGCACCTACAAATGGGATTGAATGGAATGGTCAAGTGAGGTCATACGGCAGCAAGGATCAGGCTGGATCCAGAGGTCATGAGATCACGGGGAAGTAAACAATTAATTAGAAATGAAAAACATAAAATATTGCTGTTGATACTCACGCAGCAGCTCATGCTCCTGGAATGTGAAAAATCAAATTAGAACCGGATGGATTTGAGCATTTTGTTTTGTTGACCTTACCGACGACGACACGGGTCAGGCTACACGAGGACAAAGAATACAAGAGGAATTAAATTACACAAAAGAGACAAAGGGAAGCGAAAAGGACGAAACACGACTCACGCAGCATCTGCAACAAACAAAAGGAGGGACCGTTAGAAATTGTGGGAGGAGTCGGAGGTAAATGGACTTACGGAACGGGATCCGGTCGTGGGCAGCAAGCTACACAGAAAAAAAGTTAAGAGTTAGAGAGGTCACTGATTAGGTCAAGGGGTCATGGGGCCGTTTGTACTTACGATCGAGAGCCGGGCCGCAAGGAGGGCAGCATGGAGCTAAAAGAAACAGGAAGTGAAGCATGCTTTCAAATGGTGAGCTTGTTTTTCTGTCTTACTTGGGCAGCATCGAGGTGGACAGATTGGTGGAGACACGACTGGAACGGAATGGAAATAAAGAAAGGAAGCTCAATGATTACGAGTCAAGATGAGGGGGTCAAGGGGTGAAATGGATGAATACCGAGACACATCCTCTTGCAACAGGGAGGAGGGCAGCATGGTGGAGGGATGAAGCATTTCCGTCCAGGACGAATGCAAGGATCCGGGCAACACGGTGGTGGGCAGCAAACTTTGGGGAAGATTGGAATGCGGGGACAGCAGGGTTGGACCGGAGGCTGGAGAAATCAAAAGTTAATTACACAGAATCGACACTTAATTAAAAACTGTAGGGATTAAATCTCAAACTCACGCAGCATGGACGACAGCAAGGTCGACAGGGGTCTGGGCAGCAGAGTGTCAATCGTGGAGCCGGACAACAGGGAGGAGGCTAAGAATGACAAGGACTCAAGAATCAACTGATTTATGCTCCAAGTTAATTAATGCAACTTACACAACATGGATTCCTCGGGGGACAACCTCCACATCCACTCCCACCACCATACACCTAAATCGAAACAAAAACAAAGGGTGTGAATCATGGATCGAATGACCTCTCTCTAGAACTGGGTGACATTGGACTTTGTTTTGACTTACGCGTCCACCGCCGCAACTCATCTTGACCAAAGTCCAGGAATTAATTTAGAGTGTGGTTAGAGGGAGATTAATTTTGATTACTCGGAATTTGGAAGGAGGCAAGAACTGACCTAAGGTGACTGTTCTCGAAGAGAGCAAAAATTCAACTGAACCTCAACAGAGAGTTCATTCCCCTCTCCTTCCTTTGTTTCCAAGATTTGTTTTCATGCGCGCGCAAGTGAGAAATCAACGAGGTAACCCATGACAACCACCTGACGACATTCCAGTGACATCTTCACAGAAATTGACCAAGACTGCAGTCTTGGTCAATTTCTTTGAAGATTTTCCAGTCGACTGGCTACTGTCATATACTCACTTGCGTGGGAAAATGAAGGATTGGAGGTTGTTTAATTAACAGAGAAATTGCACAAACAAAAGGAAAACAAATGAATAAGTTAAGTTGATTATTAAGTTCAGTGTACGTGATCTTAGATCCTAAAACGGGTAGGGTGAAGTGGGTAGGTTGACCTTGGGAAGCAATTGGGTAGATATCCAGTATTCTTGACCTCTTTTGAGAGTAGAGGAGGACGGAGGTACTTGGTGGGGACCCCTTTCTGTAAAACAAAAGACCCGGTGGAGAGTTTCATCCAGTTTTGCATAGTTATGGCAATTAGGGAGCAAAGAGTATCTTACGGGGTCACAGGGTACCCTTCCAATTGTCCCAGCACGAACATTCCAACGCAACTGCATGCGTGCATCCTCCCCTGGCCCCCTTTGCTTCTCCCAGATGGCCTTGTAAAAGTGGTAGAGTGAGACGGGGTCATGTCGAACGGATTCTGGTGGCAACCTCACACGTGTTCGCTCCGAACCTACAAAGATCCAAAGTAAACAAATTACCAATTAAATTAAACTGTAATTAAGATGACAAGATCACACACAAGTCTTTCATCTCATTGGTACTCTTCTCACCCTCAGAACTACTGGAAAGATATGATTCCGTTTCGATTGAAGAGGATGATCCAGATATGAGGATAACGGGTGGTGCTGGGGGACTTCTTCTGCCAACATCCTCTTTTAATCGATTCTCATCTTGATTCTCCCTACTTGTATTTGACCTTTCACCTAGAACTCGCTTCTCAGCAGGCTTCTTGGGTGGAGGTTTCACAGGACCTGGAATACATCGAAAAATTAACTCGATGACTCTCAAATTGTTTAATGGGCGGACTTACGCCGCGTCTGTGTAGGAATGGCAGGCGGGGGCGGAGGAATGGGGATGACATTGATATCCACCGCATCCGTTCCAGTCGCCCCGGGAGTTGTATCGGTGGTGGAAGTGGTGGTGCCATGCGTCCCAGGGGTGGAATAAGGCGATACTGACGAAGTGGTTCCTGGGGAAAAGATCAAGATCAAGGGTCCTTGGAAGTCTTGCTGTCCCTTCCTTTCCCGTCTTTTCTTTTCTTCATTCTTGATTAATTTCTTGAGATCTAAAAGGAACAAACAAATGAATGAAGACATGAATCAGCTGAAGTGAGGAGAGTTGATGAGACTGACCTTTGACAAATTCTCCCAATTGGTCATCGTCTACTTCAAATCCAAACTCGAGTAATTGCTCCCTGATTTCACTCTTCGTAAAAACTAGCGGCATCTTTTATAACCACCAAATTAAGCCCAGCAAACAAAGTGACCTAAAACTGGAAACACGTAAGAACGAAACAAAACGAAATTAGAAAGTACTGGTACTGAACTGCTTACTCACTGACTCACCTTTGACCTGCAACGTGCAACGACGAGACGCCGTCGTCCAACTCCGAATGAATGAATGACAGGAAAATAAACATTCAGTCATTCATTCTTCCGTTGAGTTTTTAAAACAGGAATCTTTCCGCCGGATTTTTACAAACTCATCCCATCTCATAGCGAAGAATCAATTGATTCACCGATATAAAACTTAGCACAATTTAATTGATTACCCTAATAATTTAATTGCAATTAATTTAAACATCATGGAGGAACATTGCCTTTTAATTATAAATAAATTGTGAATCCAAGGACAAGGACAGAGGAAAGGGGAGCACCAAGGAAGAAGCGCATGGCACTAACCATCAACTAATTAATTGAAATTAACTAACTAATGGAGATTCTTGATTAATGTCTTGGGTGGGACTCCTTACGTTGGTAACTTGGATTACTTAACTACGGTAATAATTTAACTTGAGTTTGTGAATTGAAATTGTGAGAGAATGGAGGATGGCTTTGGTCTCATCTAAACAAACTTACTTAAACTTACTCTTCCGCTTCAGTTGATTAGTTTGATTAATTAATGGGTACCTAACATTAGACGTATTTTTGGAATATAATTTAGTAGTCTTGAGTTACAGTTGGATTGGGTTCACTTGTCCTTGGCAGCTGCCCTTCTCTTGGTTATCCGCCCACAGAAGAGACCCACGAGGAATATCACACCGAGGAAGGTCATGGCGAGGACCAAGAAATAATTCCGAGAAGAGGAATCCTTGACATGGGCATAGAGGTCACTCATACTATCCATCCCCATACCCCCTTTCCCTGCCACTGCAAACAACTCTGCACGACCTCCCAGTAATTTTGAGCAATGAGGACTCAGGCGAGGGGGACCTCCTTCCTTTCCACGCTCAAACTCAGCCAGGAGACACGCAACGACTGGAAGGCACAATAGAAATTAGGTCATCGTTAGGTCAAGGTCAAGGTCAAGGTTAAAGAGAACCAAAATTTTAAATGAAATTGACTTACGCCTTCCTTCCCCAGGTTGAACCCCATCACATCTCTTGAGTAAATCAATCGACTAAGGAGTTACAAAACTTACAATAATTCCTGACTACAAATGAGGAAGTGACTTAATTAATTTTGATTAATTAACTTACGCATGCCCTGTGAAGAATTGGATCCACGTGAATATCAATTTGTGTAGACTGGATGAGGAGTCTCACTTGAGCCCTGCAGTCGGGACTCGTCAGTTTATTCCGTTGGAATAAATCCTTAAGGCATTCTTCTATCACTCCACCATCACCCCCCGCTCCATCATCCTCATTGGCCACTTTACCCCGGCATGACCTCTCAATCTGAAAATAAGGTCAAAGGTCACACTCTTCTTTCTCCTCTTCCAAGACAGTGAGGTCGGCAGACTTACATCCCCCTCGCACATTTTGTTGAGCGTGTAGTCGAGACGGACGTCTGTTCCTGCTGCTCCTCTCAGGAATCCTTCCACGTGACCTTTGCACCCCACTGACAGTCGATTCTTTGCCCTCACAAATTCCCCTTTGAGACAGTCGAGTATGCGCCCTTCCCCCAGGGGGACGTGAGGACAAATTTTCTGAATGTCATTTCCACAGGCCGTGCGGAGGCGTGGGTTGAGTCGTAAGTCGGAATTCTGCTCCATGAGACGTAATCGAAGAGCTTTCCCACAACGAGCACCATCAAATCCCTAGGAGAAAGAACAGAGAAGTTTCAAATCAAACTTAATGTTTCCTAGAATTTCCAGCAATTTCCTGCTGGAAATTCAACTGGTGGTCACCTCTTGATTTGTATTGAGTTTTAGACAAGTGAGGAGGGATCCGTCACCCCCACTCTCCCGCAGTACTTTGGGTGGACAGAACGTTTTAATTTCAAATGAACATTGATCCTGGAGGTAAAGGTCCAGTCCTCCATCTTGGTCCGCCGCTTGTTCCAGAGGGTATATGGCAGAAAGACATTTGGGGTCAGTGATTCCTCTCTTGTTGGTTCTGAGACACTCCAGGATTCTCCCTCCACCTGGGGACACGCCCTGACAAAACTTCTGCACAGACTCCCTACGACCACAAACAGGCGGGAATGTCAAGTAATTACTCGAAGCTGAACCCTTGGAGGGTTGACATGACCTTTGACCCCATTGACTCACTTGCAAATGGCGTACATCCCATCACTCAGCTTGTCGTCTTCCATTTGGATTTTGGAGAGCGTGAGCATCTTGATTTGTTTCCTGCAGGGTTTACTGATTCGATGGGGTTGTTCATTCAGAGTGTCATTCCAAACGAGACCACTGAGGCAGGAAACCAACTAAGCAAAACAAAATGAAACTAAATCCTTAAATCCTTAATTTTTCAGAGTAAGTTACATACTTTTGATGCCGTGGTTTGTGGAATATCTGCACATCTTCGAATGACATCTGACTTACAGAGTGCCTGCAAAAAGTTTAACAAAGTTTCCTAATTCATCCAGTCCAGAACTGCTTCCAGGTTACAGAAATGGTAGGAACTCTTTTTAATAATTTTAAAAAGGATACCTTGAATTTGGGAGAGAATTCAATGTGTGTCAACTGGAGAAGTTGAAGGTACTCGACTCGTCCCTTGCACTTTTTATTCTTCATTTCATGTTTGGATTTGATGAGGCAGTCCATGAGGTCATCACCCTCCTCACTTTCCTCCTCATCATCCTCATCCTCATCATCCTTTGATTTCCCCAGATGGGTTTTGTGGTCCTCTTTCTCCTGATTCTCCTTCCCACTGCTACACTTCCCAATCACATCCCCACAGTATTTCCAGATGAAGGGGTCAATGGAAGGGTCACGCAACTCCATCTACACAACCAATCAAAGTAATTCAAGGCAATTAAACTCATTCATCATTTGATTGGTCAACGGAGTGTGGTTAGTGTATCTCTTGTTTACCTTCGTAAACTTCAGAAGCGATTCTTTGCAGGGTTTGGATACAGCTTCGACATTGGTCTGGAGGCATTTAAGCTCCTCCCCTGGTCTCGTCCTCTCCGAACAGAAGTCAGAGAGGTCTTCGAGGCAACTCTCTTCCAATTCAGGATTCAAACTAACTAGTAGGGCTCTCTCACGCATGGCTTCCCGCACCTTGTCTCCACATCCTCTCGACACCTAGGAACGTTTAACATCCAAATGAATCAAACATGTTAATAAGAAATCAAAATTAAGTTAATTTATCCTACCTTTCCATTCTCATCCACAAGATTCCGATAGAGACAGGAGAGAATCAATGGCCCGGTAGGTGACCTTTGACCCTCTCCACCCCTTCCTTCCCCCTCTGCTTCCACGTTCCACTGACTGATTCCACAGATGGATTCCGCGTCTCCCTTGCACTCCTCGTAGAGCGCGTCGTTGAGTCTGAATTCCCTAGTCATAAAATATTGGATTTGGAGCAATGCACTCTCACATCCATCAGTCATCGCATGACCATCAGACTGTGAGGGAGTGTCTGTCGTGAGGAGGCGCATGAGGCAGGTCATGACCTGGTTGGTCGGGAGGTCACGACAACTCGAATC
Organism: Anurida granaria; assembly: GCA_034694825.1. Classification (NCBI taxonomy): domain Eukaryota; kingdom Metazoa; phylum Arthropoda; class Collembola; order Poduromorpha; family Neanuridae; genus Anurida; species Anurida granaria. Next base: position 20,603 of record JAQIWD010000441.1, read on the forward strand.
CTGGACCACCTGTTGACACTTTTCCTTGAGCACGGGATCCACATTCCAATTTTCGCCCACGTCAGCCATCCTCAGTAACTCCTCAAGCTAAAAACACAGAACACAATTGTAACCACCTTGACCAGAATTCCTGTTATTTAAAAGGTAATGTTTATGCTTATTTCTTGGCTTACCCTACCACGACACTTTGATGTGATACGTTCTGACTTCCGTGGACTCATGGCATGATCCATGAGGCAATGGATTGTGGCCACTGGCTTCGAATTTGGACACAATTTCTTCGTGTCCCCACTACAATCTGCCAATAGCTCAGGGGTAGCCTGGTGATCCTCCATGAGAGATTTCCGATGGAGTCGAATCTCTTCAATGCACTCTCCATTTAACCCTTGACCCTCATGACCTGCACTCTCCAGGCAGAGGAGGATTTGAGAGAGACGGACATGCTTGTCAGTATCAGTCCCTTTACGACATCTGGAAAATCAGAAAAGAAATTAAGAAATTATGTTGGGTATAACCAGTTTGGTATTTGGAGCTTCAAGTATTTCTTAGTTTCCTTACTTGAATTTCTTAATTTCTGCTTTGCAAGCAAAAGGTAGGGAGGAGACTCTGCAAATAATTTGCAATATTTGATAAATGTTTGAGTTTTTGTGAGAGGTTAAAGTACGACTCACTTGAAATCCTGGGCTGTCAATTTTTGTCGCCGGAGGAGTTGACCTCTGCAGGATTCAGACATTCGATTCTGCATTTTATTCTCCAGGAGACATCTGTACACTTTTCCATTCCCAGCAGCCACCTCCTTGCAAAAGGTTTCACGGTCATCACGACAGGCAAAGTACAAGGCACTGGAAGAGAAACTCATAACGTCAACTTGACCATTCGGATAAGACTGTGAGCTCTACTTACCGATCGAGGTGGTAGTCGTCTGCCTGGAGCTC
>JAQIWD010000442.1:0-21531 GCA_034694825.1 Anurida granaria
TCCAGAGGTCAAATTAAGTGTATTTTCAGCATGAAAAAGGTACTTTGGATGTAAAATTGTGTTATTTGACGTTATTGCAACTGACACGCATTAAATGAAAGGAAAAGTGCATGTCTTATCAAAACTGAATTACCTTAGGACGTTTGGCTGTTGACCTAATGTCTTACCTAAATTAGAAAGCACGATTAACCTGGCCCCACGCCGACACCGAAAATCGCCTCATTTAAATCGAATGAACCTGACCTGAACAAAGGTCGGCGTTTTGGTCTACACTCCCTCTACTACCCGCTCCCGCTCCTAAGTGAAATCTCCGGTCGCGCTCCTACGCGCTCCCGCTCCTGGCCCTCCGCTCTTACCGCTACCGCTCCTAGCCCTCCGCTCCCGCTCTCCCTCCCGTTCTTGCCACGCTCTCACTCCCGCTCTTGCCACGCTCTCGTTCCCGCTCTTGCCACGCTCCCGCTCCCGCTCCTAGCTCTCCGCTCCCACTCCCGCTCCTAGGTAACCGCTCCCACTCCCGCTCTTAATTCTCCGATCGCTCTCCCTGTGATTTTGTACGCTCACGTCAGCTTACTCCGGCCAAACAAACAAAATTGTTAAACAGCCCATGGAATAATGTTATCTAAGTTTACTTGGGCTAACCAGCCTAACATATTCAACAAGTACAAGTTCGAAACTACAAACTGAGATACTACGGTCTAACGTAATTCTAGCTGAACAAGAGATATTCATGAATATCTGTAAATGAAATTTATCAGTTCAGATATTTCTCCAGTTCTTTCAAACGCTCCTCTCTATACGTCAGTATCTGTCCAACTCTTTGTACAGAGGCAAATTTTCTCACAATCGCATGTACGAGTGACGTCAGAGTGGGCAGCAGTACTTTTCTATGAATAATCTGATAAAGTTACACTACGAAAAGTTATTTGTGAAACAATTTAGACGATCTATGCAGAATCGTTTTAGCAATTGGTAATTGAATCTTCAGAAAAAGTTGAGTTACTCGGGCACCGATGTGGAAATTCGTTCAAATTTTGCTATCATCACGTGGTGCGAAAAGGGGCGTTCCCTTTTCCCTATATTGGAAAGCTCCCGCTCATGCACGCTCCCGCTCCCACTCCTAAACCAGCACTTCCACTCCCGCTCCTAAAGCACCACTCCCGCTCCCGCTCATGTACACTCCCGCTTCCGCTCCTAAACTACCACTCCCGCTCCCGCTCCTAGAAAAAACTCCGCTCGCGCTCTTGACCCGCTCCCGCTCCTATTGGAAAATCTCCGCTCCCGCTCCCGCTCCTAAAATAGCCAGGAGCGCGAGCGGGGCCAGGAGCGGGGGTCTTTGTTCCTGAATGAATAAACAAAAGCACGGTACAAAAGTTTGTACAGTCTCCCTAAAAGAGATCTTATAACCCAAGGTGAAAATTTTGCGCTGGGCATCCAAATTGTGAGATTTGGAAAATAGTGGGGAATGACCTCCGACCTTTGAAAGAAACCCAAGAATACAAACTAACCGCATTAATTGCATTCGGATTTTTGGATCCTGCAAGATTTGCTCATCGCCTGAAATGTCTCAAATTAAGGTTAAAAATTAAATTATATTCGTAAAATAATTTAGCTGCCGTCAAACTTGGAATAATCAAATGAATTTGCGACTTTCATTCAGTGAAACCTCCTCATGATTTTCGAATTCTCGTGTCCACTGCAAAACTCTTTACTTAAATCATATTCATACCATGGTAATTGGCAACCTTAATTTTTAACACCACTGCCAAATTACACTGTTTACTTCCCGTTTACCTGCAAAATGGCGACAGGGTTGACAGATTTGGTAAATCCGCACCTCAAATTCCTTTGCGTAATCCCGAAATTGGCGTGGTTGAAGCGTCGTATGATGTTTGAAAGTTATCAAGAATTGTCCATACTCATTAAGAAATTATAATTATCAAGTCCGAGCTTAATAAGATTTAATTGATTTTGGTTCTGTTTACAACTGCTGCTTAGGAATAAAATAGGATGAAACTATATTTGGTATCCTGAATGAAAATATTTAACTTTTAACAGTACCGGGAATAATTGCAAAATTTAAAACTAGGTAACACATCCAAACCCCTAGGCAAAACCACATGAAACACCCCCGTGACCCGACGTTTAAAGCTGCCATAAAACCCATGAAACGAGAAAAGGATCCTTGATTGGTTCAAAGTTTGATGCAAATTTTACACCAACCACTGAATGCTGCAGTTGCGTTTCCTTACATTGGATTGTATTTGAGTAAGGTTGCTGGCGTCTCAAAATCAGACGATTCTCCTTTGTAGGGCTCTAAGAACCAAAAAATGTTGTTAACCAAACCCAAAATGGCGGAATCAAAAACCGAAATTTGGCCCAAATTTCGGCCTTGGCCCATTTGGTATAAAAGAGGTTGGAGTAAGTGAAGCATAAAATGAGCACAGCACAACGTAAAATTTAAATTTCTTTATTTAGACCTAAGTTACCGTGTACATTAAAATTTAAAAACTCGCTGCATCAGTTCCTTTTAGCGGAGATTCAGTGTAGCTATCAACAGTAAGCTGGGGGGTTTTTGCATAAAAATAAAATTAGACGAAGATTTGAACACTTCTTGCTTCCTTTTTCAAATCGAGTCGACTGGGATTAAAATCTTTAAAATAGTTAAAATTAATTGATATTTTTTGTATTCTCTGGCCTGACACTTTTCCTCTCCACTGTATTTACAGACCCGGGCGACGACGTTGTCGCCAGGCATCTTTTAGCAGTATTAACAGTTTAGCTGAGGTGTCATTTTATGATCATCCTACTATAACCAATTTTATATCAAACTGGGAGGGGGGAGGACAAGAAAAAGAGGGAGGCTACGCACTTTTCGGATTATTTGAAAAGTCCGTCTCGTTCTTCTTGGAGAATTCCGCAATGACGTCCTTGTAAATCTGTGGATCCACATTCCGTCCCAACATGTACAGAACCCACCAGTCTCCTACCGACACTTTCTTCGTCACGGACTCAATCGCTTCTTCCGGGACCATCCGATTCCGAGCGTGCATGAGGCGAGGTCGGAGAGCCGGGAAGGAGATGATGAGACATCGGAAGATGACAATGGCAGCAGTAAGGACGGCCAAGATGATGAACCAAAACCATAAGAAGATGTACGTCTTTTCATTCACAATGTTCAGCGGGAGGATGCAAATGGCGTCGTGGAGCTCAATTGTGGCCGTAGGACCAAACCTGCAAAATTCAAAAAAATTTTAGCAAAATCATCGCATAAGCGGGGGGAGCGCATGCGCAGGATTTGTAAAAAGAGGAACTTCCTTCCATTCCTGGGCTCATGAATGGTTCGACGCCAAAAATAGGTTGGAAGGGCCATGTGCAAAAATAGGAACGCCGTCCGGGATGATAAGGAAATGCAAATAAACAAAAGTGGGGTTTTGATATTTGGCCAAATGAGATTAGCAGGTATCACCGTGTTTCCGCAAAACCAACCTACGGACCGCTCCCGCGCCGTTCCCACTTTAGTTCCTCTCCGAAGTTCGGGCTGGAACGGTGGGCTCATCGCAGTCCCCCAGCGCCGCGGGCCATTTTGAAAATAGGGCACAATCTACGCCAAGTGACGAAAAGCAGCGCACTTACTTTCGGAAAGTGCACTTGGTGACGCGTGGGAAGACGACGATCATGTGGTCACTCCGATTCTCCTGGTCTTCATCTCCAAGGTTCATCATGACGTTGAGACCATAAGCCCGGAAGTCACCGTTGAAGAACCAATCCATGAGGAACATTTGGAAAACTATGTTGATGAAGCAGAGGCACTCACAGAACCAATACCGGAAGGCGTAGTAGTTGTGTTGCTAAAATTCAAAAAAGGTCAAAGGTTAGACATTTTCCATATTTGGGCATCCCGCTTCCCCCGCTTCCCGTTTCCAAATGCAATCACAAGTCTTGATCCAAGAATTATGATGCAACTGTGCCAAATTCCTTCGGCCACTTTCCATGGGATGAAAGGAAAGATTTGTGGTTTGCAACCGTCAGAGGGCGCCGTTGTGGTTAATTTACCAAACCGGCTCTAACTCCTTCTGCTAACTTTTTACGACCATTTAAGTACTGCCTTTCAGCGCTGGAAGTATGTTAACGACGCTTTGTTTGGGTGTCCCAAAATGAGGCCGGAATGAATGAAATCGCTGGGACTGGAACATTGTAGACATTGTTGAGCCGTGTAATTATCCCAAATTCCAATTGTGATTGTAAACTTACATTTAAATGTCGTATGAGATATTCCACTAGAATTGATTTCTTTTGCGTTTTCTCTTCCTCAGAACGGAGTCCAATGTTGAGTCCACAGACGATCGTTTTCATGAGCCCTTGTTCCCAAGTCTCCCAAAGCCATTTGGGGAAGTAGCACATGAGGGCCTGGAAGAAGAGGACGAAGCAGACCCACTGGTAGTAAGTGTAGTGCTTCTGCTTTCCAATATCACCGTAATTGTTGTCCAGGCCAGGGGATGCAACGTGTCCTTGAGGGCGGTTGAAGGCCTCTGGAATCAAAATGCAAACCGTCAAACTAATGCGGATTTTTATTTCCAGCGCTGCGCAGGAATCCTGGAGGGGACTTGCTGGACATCCAGCGCAGGAGCGTTGTCAGCCTTACCTGGCATCAGAAAAGTTGTCATGATCCAACAATAAGTGTTGACGACATGTGCTGGGACGCCGTCAACAATGCATCTGATTGGCTGCCCCACAAATTGTGTCATAGTGATGATCATGGAGAAGGCCATGAGGAGGACGGTCGTAAAGGTACAATGGATCCGAAAAATCGGATTGTCCACAACAATCTCCTGCCGTTTCAAGTAGTCCTTGAGGGACGCAAAAAGTCCGTACATTTTGGCAGCGGGTTTATGAACACAAATCAAAGTAATAACAATTCGGTTTGGGCAACAATTGATTTTTGTGGCTGTTTTTAGTCCTCCGGGAGCAGCCTGGACGGTCCGTGGACCCACTTGAAAGAAGAACTGTTGGAACTGATTGAGGACGTTGGCCAAGGAATTACGAGACTATTGTCATGTACGAGGGGCCACTTTCAATCCTTCTGGGGGTATTACTGGGCACTCTATCCTTAATTTCAGGCAGTTGTAGAGGCGAGGCAGCATTTCTTACTTCCCCATCATCATCCATCGTGAATACCCCCGAGAGATCCAAGGGGTCGTCGTCATCGTTGAACCAACTTAAAGCCCTCATCCCCTCGGAAAGTATTGTGGTTTGGACGCTATAGACGGCCCAGACTTCTGTTTCCCTGTTGTCAAATCGTACCCAACTGGATCCAACCCATGCTCCTTGGCTTCATTTTCATTGTTTCCTTCACCCCTAGCACAAAATGGAACGGAGAAGATGAACTGCTGAAGGAAAGATGAAACAGAAATAACAGAGGAGCAGGATCAGGGCAAAGCTACCCTGCTGCAGGGCCAGCAACTTTCGTAGGCCACCGAAGGGACGCGAGTAAAGGGGCCTGGGGCCTGGGGGATTTTGGCTGCATAACTTAAGCCAGCCTAGACTGCAAGCAAAGCCTAGAAGGGAAGCGAGTAAATTAGAATACAGGAACATGTCAACAAATTTCCCAGACTGTTAATAATGTTCATTTTGGGTCTTCATTCATCCTTCCTCAGAGGAGTTTACATACTTTTCGAAATTACGTTCTTTTGTGGGTCCATTTTTGAATTTCCCACCATCACGAAGTTCTGAATGTCGCCAATTTGTGTCATTTAGTCGATTTTTAGACTATTTGTAATGGACACTGCAGACTTTCAAACTGCTGTTTTTTCGGATTTTCTTGGTAAGGTTTTTCGTAGAATATTCCAAATTTTGACCGTTAAGTTTTTGCAAGTAGCCCCAGCATTCCTAAAGTGAGTTTAATTTTGAAAAAAAATTGACAAAAACTTTAAATTTTTGCAAATTGCCACCATATTTCCTAAGCACTGCAGGATTTATGGTGAGGTTCTGGTGTTATTTTAGAAATTTTTTTTATAATGGTGTAAATCTTGGATTTATTTTAAGTTTCGCTGTATAATTCTGTTAATTAATTTTTTAATCGCCAGTGTACACATTTTGACCTCTGACATGAAAAATTTGGCGAAGCTTCTCAGACCCTTAAGTCTGACCTGACCTGGCCCTTAAGCCGGGGTCCATTCCGGCCCTGTTGGGATATAAATACCAACCCTATTTTTTCCATTTTGGGACGTCACGAAGGGTTGGTTTGAAACAAAGTCCACAAAAGTATTTTTACCCTTCGTGAAGCCTCAATGAAGCTCCCAAAATGAAGAATGGGAAACACATTTTCTGACGAAAGAAGCCCCAATTGTTGCCTTTTTCCTCATTGTTGAGTGTGCTCTTCCATTTCCATTTTGTTCTTGAAGGATGTGCGTGGCTTGGCATGTGATTCTCATAATGCGCCCAGGGTTCATTCACACGCAAAAACAAGACCCGTCATCCCCTTTCTGCCTCCTTTGGAATTTCCATTATTACGGGGCCCAGGAGTAAAACCACACCTGGATTGCATCAGTTTGCATCAGTTATTACCCAGGTGGGTGGGTGCAGATGCCCATCTCAGTTGTAATTCATTTACAAGCACCTGACAGTGGTGCTCGAACGTGCTTCAGAGGGGGATAAATCAATTCACACCCAGGAGTCAAATTAAATCAGGGGCATGAATGAGTCAATTTGAAAATAAGGCATGGGTTTAATTTGCGTTTGTTTAATTTGCAGAAAATTATGAGTTGACCTCGTGAATTCGTCATTTCCTCCTCAGAAAGTGACATCTCATCCCAGCCACGTCACAACGTCACTAACAGCGTCATTAAAATTCCGTAGAGATCACATCAGAAAACTACTCTGCGTAGTAAGACCGAAGGATGCTGAAGCTGCTGTGGGATGGTGTTCCATAACCCACGAGTTGAGCAGATTCGAATAACAAAGGATTGGCAACTGGGCGTCTATTTGCAATTTTAGCTCAAACCAGATTCAGATTTTATGCGTACATGCGCACAAACCCAAAATTAGCTACAGGAAGCTCAGTCACAGCAACTTTTTTGCAATTGGATCAATTTTTTGCTAAACTTAATTTTAGTCCCAACAATTGGGAAAGCGCCACTTTTTGCACTCCCCGCAAAGTTTTTTGCCCGCAAATTATCCCGTCATGTCATCGTAAAACTCGGGCGGAACATGAACCCAACCTGTGGAGTTGTGCTCGCGAATTTGTCCTTTGGTTTCAAGGTGGCAGTTGAGCAAAAAATCGCAACAAGGATCATAAGACTAGGAGCTTCGGACCCGAGATTTGCAATAAAGGCCGCATGTTGAATTTTTTGCAATTCATTTCTGTACGTGCAGAATTGTGCGGCAGATTCCGCCCCACTATAATTTAACTCCTTTGACCCACTAATTCCCACTTGTAAACCACAGACGCGAATCCAATAAATTGGGAACACCAAACCGCGAGCAGAATCCTTCAACTCGCACGAGGCAGTTGTGCAAATTTACAAAGGATTTTGCAGGGACCCCATCATTCCGTTCCGTGGCAAAAAGGGCCCCGCCCTTATTTCCTGTAAAACGTAAACAGATCCGCTCGATTCGTCAGTCCCCACTTTGCGTCTTTTCTGAATTGTTCATTGCGTTCCCTTGTACTTATGGGTTGACTGGCAGTGGTAATGTGTTACACGTAGGGTCCTACCCTTCGGTAGTACCCTTCGGTTAAGATCCTAATCTTGGGCCCTTAAATTGTTCAAACGCTTAAATCCGTGGGTGGTTAAACGGGAGGAGGGGAACTTAGGAATTCCATTATTGAATTATGCCCAAAAAACCCAGTCCTCAGGTTTTTTTTCCGTTGGAAGATGAGGATTTTGACTTTTTGTGCTCCAAGGGATTTTTCCAAGGGAGATTAATGGGATTTGAAAAAAAGGTTCTTAAGATCCGTGAGAAGAAGATGGAGGGTCCAAATTTAGAAAAGAAAAGAAAACAAAGGGAAGTCAATGGAGATGATTATGGGGGAAGCGAGAAATGGGAATAGACGCCCCAGGAAGAAGAACTGGGATGGGCTCAAGGGAAGTGCATTTTTAGAACTGCAAATGCAATTGCAGATTTCCAGAAATTGAATCCCTTGATTTTTGCACATTATGACATGTGCAAATAGACAGTTTGGGAGCCATAAAAAAATCAAGTGGACCTCAGTTAGACCAAGTGACTCTTCATGTCTTGGGTCTTCTCTGGCATCATGCACGTTTGGAATAAATTAACGACCTGATCTGTCTCTGGGAATTCATCCCTCAAGTACTCCTTGATGTAAATGGGGATGAAGAAACCCACCCTCAGGGGGTGAGAATGGCAAACAAAGGAGAAAGTGCTAAAAAGGGTTCACACTTTTCTGAAAGTCTTTTAGTACTCTAGATTTGAGAAGATGAATCAACAAGTTTCACCTTCCATTTAATAAAAATGAAAATGGAGGCCTCTCCTGATTGGTTGATCCAATTCCAACAGATAAATTTAAATAATCTCCCTGGATAAGTTGACAGGATCCATCAAGGCTGGGTTGGACGTCGTGAGTGCGTGACATCACCAGTGGTCTTGAGTTGTCATGTCCAAAAGGTCACGGAGGGGTCTCTATAGACGTTGTGAGATGGACGTTGTCATTTATCATGATAAATCTTGCCTCAATTCCCTCCCAAATTTGGTCCACACGAAGATGAAGTCCTGTTGTTGACTCTCAGCATCTGTAGGGAAGTGGATGAAAAATATGGAGCTTTTCATGGGAAATCAAAATAAGAGTGACAGTTGATGGTTATGACGGTGGTGGTGGGGGTGGTAATTATTTGTGGGTCAAATGCGCTCATGACCCCAAGGCAGTTAAATCCACCCGTCGTAAATCTTCGAGTCTGGACATTTATGACCAATGGGAAGCCACCAAATAAAAATTATGGTTTTGATCGGAATAAATCTCCCACCGTCCTCTGGATGGAATTAAGTCGACCTCTTGATGCGATTAACCTCATTTTGACTAAATGGAAGATTAGGAACTGACGACTCGTCACTCGTCATGATTGCAAAACCCTCATCAATTCACAACTGGAGCGATTCAGCGATTTCGCAATTCGACTCTGCCAAAGTTGCATAAACTTTGCAAATCTTGCCCTGGAGAACCAATGGAAATCAATGTCAACATTTCCCAATTTAACTACAATAAAACTCTTTTGGGTGTCAGGAAATCCATTTCCCACGGTGAGAAATAAGGCTGGAGGTCATTGACCTTCATTTCTAAAATGAAATTGCATTCATCACCCCGGAAAAACAAGAATGAGAAATCGCATGTGTAAATGATGCACTCGAGGCACTTCTGACTTATGAATGGAGTACTAGGGGCAAGTTAGTTAAATATTATCAGTGTTAATTGTCTCTAATTAGTTTTCCTTCTTTTGTTTACAAAGTTTGAAAGGACTTGGGCACTGGATTTGACCCAGCGAAAATGATGATGGAAAAACCGCAGAATCCTAATTGGGCAAAGTTGAGGCGTAGGACCAAGGGCCCATGCGCCTGCTTGGAATTTGCAAATTTCATGGCCCATTTATGCCAGTTTAGCTTAACTTTGGAAAATTTTGAAGCAATTGAAACCATTTTGAAGAAATTGCACATGAAAGCGTTTGTTTCTCGACGAAAAGTGGATGAGATGCTGATGGAAATGGATTGAGGAAAGGAAGAAGAGGGCGATGACAGATAGGAAACATCGTTTCTAATTAATCATTAAACAAATTAAACTTTATCCCCATCATTTCTGATTCCCCCAAAACGTTTTCCGCCAATTTCCAGATGTCCAATTTAGTCATTCGGACCTTTCATTCTGAATCTGCGCTTCAAATCGAGCGCATTTCCGCTGAAAATTAACTCAAAGTTTAAGGGTGCCGAGGGGAAGAAGAAAGTTCCAGGAGTGGAAAATTGAGGTCAACTGAGGTCGTGCCATGTCCGCCATTTTGACGTCCGTGTCCGAGTTCATCGCCCCCTACGTCCTTGCCAAGGCCGCTCCCCGGGTCAAGATTGAGGAATGGGGGTTCCGGTTACACTTCCGCCTCACTACAGGGCTCCTGTTCCTATTTTCAGGGCTCCTCTGCATGCGCCAGTACATTGGAGAACACATCAGGTGTCAACCCAACCATGATGACCCTGGGAATGACCCCATCATACCCCTCAAAGTTATCGAAACTTATTGCTTCATTGCGACCACTTTTACGGTAACAAGCGCATGCGCAAAAAGTTCGCAATTACGAAGCATCACTTTGCTCCCAATTTCAGGTGCCCTTTGACCCCAAGCTGACGACGCTGGATGCCATTCGGTCGAATAAACTCCTCGGTGGGCCACAGTACGTCCCTGGACGGTCACCGCGCATGCACCACGCCTACTACCAATGGATGCCTTTCTTCCTCTTCTTCCTCGGCGTCTATTTCCTCCTTACGCACCTCATTTGGAAGGGCATTGAGAACGGCAAGGTCAAAAGTCTCGTCGAGGAGCTCAACGTAAGAAACCAAAAAATGGCGCAGGCGCAAGAATTTTGCGCTGAAATTCAAGAATTCAAGAATTTTCAAATTTTCAAATTAAAAAATTTATGAATTCTAAAGCTTTCCCAAAAAAAGTTTAAAAAGTTGTAAATTTGGCCTGGGGGGTTTTGGACTTTGACCTTTTTGGGTCCAAAAACGACACGCGACGTGAGTCACTTTGTTGTCGTTCGGCTTGGGTTGAGGGAAAACATGTTGACAGGAGGTTGGCCAAGGTTTGAAAAACATTAGTCTATTTTGACTCATTTTAGATCCGTGACCTCGTGACCCCTGGAGGATCAAAGCGACTTGCCAAAATCCGGGCCGTGAGTGCGTACATTGTGAGGTCAAAAGGGTCGCATGGCACTTGGGCCTTTTCCTACGTTCTCTGCGAATTCCTCAACCTCGCCGTCGTGCTAAGCGTCATGTGGGTCACTGACCTCTTCCTGGGTCACGAGTTTACAATGTACGGCCCACGCGTTGTCCAATTCTTGGAAAGTGACCCCGAGACACGGACGGATCCCATGGCGACCGTTTTTCCGCGTATGACCAAATGCTTGTTCCACATGTTTGGACCTACTGGAAATGTCCAGCGATTTGATGCCCTCTGCATCCTCCCTTCAAATATTTTAAATGAAAAGATTTTCACGTTCTTATGGTTCTGGTAAGTTGGGCTTAAAATTTGGGCTGGAGTGACCTTTCGTGACCTTTGTAACCTTTGGTGTTCTTTTGTCCAGGTTTGCTTTCCTGGCAATTGTGAGCGCCTATTCTTGCCTCTACCGGATCGGGACGCTGATTTTCCCGAAGATTCGAATCCGCAGCCTCCTCGGGTACGACGTCTCGGACAACTTCCCGCTGAATGCCCAAAGCGTCACGGTCCTAAAGAAATTGGGGCTTTCTGATTGGTTCTTGCTCCGCTTCCTCAGGTTGAATCTCGACTCGGAAACATTTCGACTCCTCGTCAAGAGCATGTACGAGGAAATCATGTGACGCGAGGCAAAGATTTTGCAAAAAGAAACAAAAATTTAGCTTTAATGTACCATATTTGCCAATTTCTGCAAATTTGTGCTCATCTTTGCAAATTTGGGCTCATCTTTTCCAAATTTGTGCTAATTTTTGCCAATTTGGGCTCATTTTTCCAAATTTTTGCTCATTTTTGCATCTTTTCCTCCAAAATTTGACGTGGTAAAAGCCACCCGATAGAAAGATGACAATAAAAATAAAACGTGTGTGTCCTTTTGGGGGCTGATGGTGACCTTGGGTTGTACGTCCGTTCGTCCTTGAATTCCATCTACCACTCTACTCGACATGAATTCGCGTCTCATCCTCATCCCAATTCGCAAACACGTTTTGGCGTAGTAGAGATTTTGCTTGGCCCAGTCCTAATCCCCAGCCCGCACAAAGTGGTCCTGATTTACTTGCTAATTTTTTGCAAGGATTTCCATTTTAATTGCTCATTCAGCCTGGCCCTGAGCCCACGAGGGAGGAAGGATGAGTGTCAAATTTAACTCAATTCTGCTTTGGTTCGGTAGCATTTTACTGGGCTGTGCAGAAAAAGAAGCTCTCCATGCGTCCTACACCTTCTCCGCGTAATTTTTGCACAAAAGCTGTCTCGTCTGCTTGAGAGGCAGACGAGACAGGCTGATTAACAATCCCTTTTAATTCAACTCACGCAAAATAAATTTGCAAACTTTTTATAGATAATTTCTAGCAAACTAACATTTCTTTGCATTTATTTCCCCATCATTTCCCCATTTTTCCAAATTTTTCACATTTTTTGCACATTTTTAGTTATTTGGGTTTATTAGAGCCATCTCCTGCTCTGGATCGTCATAGAACGCCTTCCCTCCTTTTGAATAAGGCTCCGGTGAGGATGAATTTGAGGCACTTAGGATAGGGCTCTTGGCCCCTCCAGGCATGTAGTCATGGATACTCTGGCAGAGTTCCCCAAACCGAATCCGGTTAATATTGTGCCCGAGGCGTTTTAGGATGAACCAATCCGGGTAGTCTAATTTCTCAACAACTTCCTGGAGGGTGTTACGATCATCCGACAGGACGCGGTAGCTGATGAGGTAATTCCTGAGTCCCGGGGCAATGATGACGACGAGGCGGTAAATCAGCGCCACCCCACCAATCACCGCCAGAATCACAAACCAAAACCTGCGGAGCCAATCACAAATTTTTACGATCATTCCTTTCCATTCCGCAAATTTCAATCTGCGGTGGTAAAATTTTGCCCTTCCTTGGAAGGAGGCTCAAGGAGGAAAAATGCTTTATGAGCTCCTTAATTTTTGCACAACCACCACCAGTCGTAAATCCAGGAAACATTACCATAAAAACGTGTAAATCTTTTCGTTGACAATGTTGAGGGCGAGGACGCACATGACGTCATGGTTTATGAGCCCACCTGACGGACCGAATCTGTGGAAGTTGCATTTCGTGACCTTCGGAAAAACTCGGTTCATCGGGTCCACTCGGTTTTCTAAGAAAAAGAGTAGAGTTAGTGCTACTGCGCTTACGTTAGGGTGAAGGCGCATGCGCATGAGCATGCGCCCACTCACCAGGGTCTTGTGACAGGAACCGCAGGACCTCAGGCCCGTACGTTGAGAACTCATAGCCCAGAAACGCATCTGTGAGGTAAATATTGAGGACCACGATGGCGAAATTGAGGAGTTCTGCCAGTGCATAGACGTAGGCGTAACGCTGATTGTGACCCTTATGAATCCAGAAATATTCTGCGGCCTTTGACATTGTCTTTTCCTTCTTATCCCGAGCCTCCTGGTTGTCATCCATGACGCAGCGATGCTGGAAATCAAAAATCACTTTGTAATCCTGGACATGTCGCTGGACATTTTCCTGGAGGAGCATCTGGAATTCATCGCATCACATTGTCGCATCACATCCCAGCATCGCATCGCCGCATCGCATCGCCCCGAGGGTCAGGTGTGCGAAGAAGTGACTTTTTATAATTCGAAACGGCTTTTCCTTTATGTTAATTTTTCAGCCAAGATTCCAAGAAGGACACAAACAAAGCCTCTCCCGTTTTCGCATCACCAGGAGCAAATTTACCAAAAGTCCATAAACTTTCAACTTTTTTTTGTCGAATGGACGCGAGCCCAGGGCCAAACAACGTCGCAAATGGGCAGAATTCCATGTCACACAGAAGAAAATTGTGGCTAAATGGCCTTAATTGAAATTCATAAACAACAAAACTTGGCATTTGTAAGTTGCATTTGTGGTCGAAAGGTTTTAAGGTTCAACTTGAAACCAAACGGACCCCAAGAATCTACTTCCAAATGAAGAAATCACTTAAGAGTGAGTCAAAATTCTGAGAAGGACGCCACTTGTGCACATGCGCTCGTCACTCTTCGCGTCATTTTCTGGGAAGGACGGGGCTGAAATAACAAAATCTGGTGGTCGAAATCTTTTCTGGTCTTGTCAAAACTAAATGGGATGCGACAAGGAGGGTAAAACGACCTCGTTGCACATGCGTCATCAATCACAAGATCTGGAAATGGAGCGTGGGAACTGGAAAATGAACCGACGGAACGAAAGTTGTGGGTATGGACGTGTAAAACTCACCTTGAGCTCATGATCATCAGCGATTTTGAGTGAGCAGTAAGCCTTGAGGAGCCCTCCCTCAGCCCCCTTCCAGATCGCATGCGGAAGGGAGAAGAAAAGGGCCTGGAAGAAGAGGGCAAAGGGTACCCACTGGTAGTAGGCGTGGTATTTGACCTCATCCTCTGAGGGGTCATAGGGTCCAACTCCAGGGTGGGCCACGTCCACACCCACGGTCCCATTATTCCTGGAGAAAACCAAACACCTGGAATTAATTTAATTCCAGGAGGTGGGGAGGAGGGAATTGTTAATTTACAGCGATGGAACTGTGAAGGTGCTCATGACGAAGCAGTATTGCGCCAGGGCTTCTGGTCTTACATCCTCCTTTGGCGGCGTGATGCATCGGATGTGCTCACCTGGAGATGGAAAATCAAAAAATTAATAGGCGCATGCGCATGCGCCGACTCCATCTCATGTCCCCATTTGTTTTAAATTTGGGCTAATGAGCCTCTACGTCCGCTGGGAAAATCCTCGTGCCAGGTCGTTTTCGCCCCAGGCCCTAATTTGTAAATCCGGATTTAATAGCTCACACACACGCGAAGGACGGTGAATGGCCAAAGAAACAGACTCGTTTTCCGATTCCGCACCATTTTGTAACTTGGCAAATTGGAAATTTTGGAAAATAACAAAAGGAGCGCCGATTTCGGAAAAATTGCGGAAATTGCGGAATTCTGGTTAAAAAATGGAAGCGTACCAATGAGTTGCTGGAGTGTGACGAGCCCGCATGAGACGAGGAGGAGGGCAGAGGTCAACTTGGAAAAGAGGCGGAAGACTTTGTTTTCAATCTGAACTTTGTTTAGGTTGAGCTGGATTTTCTTTTGGGCTTCCTTAATAAATTCGGCAGTGAGCAACTGCGACATTTTTCAAGCTCCGTAGAATAGAGGAGGAACAATAACAAAGGAAGAAGCGATTAATGACGCTCCTCGAGGAGCTGGGGCTGAAACTCCCGAAAATTCAGGTGAGCAGTTGGAAATGGGGCTCTCGACTGATAAGATTACCCGCATATCTAATCTCCCGGATTCCTAAACGCTCGGAAATGCTGGGATGGCGCTAGGCCGGAATCACCCCCTTACGTCAATATTTTACGACGAAAATTCATCAACGCCCGCCTAAGCGGAAACGCATCCCAAATTCATCACCACCTCGGGATGATGTCGGATGTCGGATGTTCACGTCCTAAATTTACAGATTAACGCCCTGCGTCTACGTCATCATCAGATCCAGAAATTTGACGCTCCAATTCCAGTGTCAAGAAAACCCAAGCGTCATCATCAATTTGCACTTTGGAAGCGTCAGCGATTAGGAATTTCTGGAAGCAAACATGAAGGGAGTGATGCATTGGGGCATGTTTCCCATTTTACAACATCCGTATCCACTTATTCCCAATTTCCTGAGCTCTTTTCAGCGATTTTGAGGGCTGGTCGGCCCGAGTTTATCTTTCGTTCAAGTTATGACCACTTTTGAAGCATTTGGTGTTAAGGCGATAAAAATGGGGGATGAAATTTCTATAACTGCCAAGCACGTTAATCTAAAGTCAATTTTCGTCCTTTGCTTAGGGACTGATAAATTTTAATGACAAATGGAAATTGTTGGTTTTTAGACTTGGAAAATCAACAAGTTCCTTTGAGGCTTGGATTGTCTTTTCTTGTTCTTGTTGGCACTTCCTTGAGTGCACGTGAAAGTGGAGTGGTCGGAGATAATCTGAAATGCTCCTTTGTCCCCCAAGGAATTTGACCTTTGACCCCTTTGAACCCTCAAATCTTTCATAAACAATGCGTCACGTCACGACACGAGTCAAGCGATTGACAATAAGGAAGATCAGGGACTAAATCCTTGGTGTTTTAGCACTATTTTACTGTGTTTTACCTAACAGGGAAATGGAAATTAGTGACCGGAAATAATTGTTTTTTTTATCTCAATTTGCACCGTGTTCAGATGAGGTGTTAGGGAAGATTCATATTAATCAGTCATAAAAATCT
The DNA here is from genome assembly GCA_034694825.1 of Anurida granaria. NCBI lineage: Eukaryota > Metazoa > Arthropoda > Collembola > Poduromorpha > Neanuridae > Anurida > Anurida granaria. Next base: position 16,155 of record JAQIWD010000442.1, read on the forward strand.
TCCCAGATTCCAACTTGATTTCCTTTCCCACCCTGTTATTCATCCCTTCCTTTTTATTACGAGCTGGTTTATGACTCATAAATTAGGAGGTTTTAATTATGAAATCGGAGGCAGAGATGAAGGGAATTCGTGGTTAATGAAATGACTACGAAAAACAGTCCTGATTGTTATGAAGAGACGCGTTGATGGATGAAATCCATACGGCTGGAAATGTTACGATCCAAGACATCCAGACACGACATGAAGCGCTGGAGAGACGCTCAATTAATCCCTCTAATGTCCTTTCTCACGCCCAAGGAGGAGGATTGGAAAAGGGTAACAGGATCAGCGATTCGGCTCAAGTGTTTATTTTAGACAGGAAATGACGACGCTGATGGTGTGGTCAGCGGTGATGATTGAACAGTGACGCTCCTGTCGGCCACTGTAAAATTCCATGGCATCTTTCCAGACTTCCAGCGACGTTAGCAATCCGGTGGAGCAGCCAAATCAGCCATGGGAAAATCCTTTCCTAAATTGAATGTAAATTCCGAGCTGCAATTTTCTGCATTGTCTCCTCATTTTTTAAAATCCAAAACCCATTGTTCCATTTTTTTTATCTACGAGATCCTTGGGGAAGAGTGCCTGGAATCAGTTCCCAACCCAATTGGGTTCCATTCCAACTCTCCAAATAGTTCCACAATTTTATCCGGAAGATAAAGGGAGTTTACAGTTGAAACTGACGCAACTCTTAGTTTATCTAGTGCAAATAAATCACTTGGCTCATCCCTCCCCACCAACCTCCGTCCAAATCTTCATCAAGAGTTTTAAAACGGACATACCAAGAGATTCAAAATGGCCGCCACAGGGACGTGATTAGGCTGTTTCAATTGAATTTAAACTTTTTATCCAGTGACAGATGTAGGTCAAAATGTGAGGCTCAAATGGAGCTATTCTTTACAGAACTTGCGTAAATTTCTTTTAGCTGGGGAGGAATTGACCTGAGTCGATTATGAATTCAACCAGAAAGAGGAGCAAGAGGAAGTGAATTAATTGTTGATGGGTTTACATGAGGTGGTTGTCGGAAATGAACATCTTTTCTTGACTCATTTTACTGGTGCACCACCATCAAAATTTCCCCACTTGGAGGAGTGAACATCCTCCCTCTTCCTGATTTAGGCACATTTTGATAGGGACATTGACAGGGATAATTGTTGGAAAATTTTGCATGGATGCAAAAAGAAGAGCCCATAAGCGAAAATCTTGTGCTTTTGGTTCCCAGACATGGAAAATAACAAAAGAATTCCGACGCCATTTACCGGGGAAGGAGAGTAGGTACTAAGACTTGGGGATTTGTAACTTGGGTTTTGGACGCAAGGTCATTCAACCCAACTCCTAAAAACGGAGGTCGTGACCTAAATTTGAGGAGATTTGAAAGCCTTTCTTTTCCATTTAAAATCCATTTACAATTCATTTTTATTCTCCTATTAACAAAAAGTAAAGAGTTTGACCACTTTAAACCGAGTGATGGTTTTAACTTTGCATCTCACTTTGCTATAGTTAGGTTAAGTTATTAGACGACGGGCTCACGACCTTCCAGTCTCCTGGCCAAGTCGCTGATAATCTCTCGATATATCAAGGGATCTATATTTTTACCAAGTTGGTACAGGACGAACCAGTCTCCAATTTGACACTTTTGGGCAATGTTGTCAACCTGGTGGGGGTCAGAGAGACGAGCCTTGGACCGGAGGAGGTACATCCGAATCTGGGGAGCAAAGACGGTGATGAGGCGCCAGATGAGAGCAAATCCAGAAATGGCCGAAACGATGATGAACCAAAACCTGTTTTCAGCATTAAATAAAAACCCAATTAATCCCTCTTTCCCATGGAGCCAGAGACCAGACCAGGTAACCAAAAGTCCCCGAAATACTTACCAAAGGAAGACGTATATTTTCTCGTTGACAATGTTGAGGGGGAGGACGCAGAGTCCGTCGTAGTTAATGATGTTACCGGAAGGACCATACTTGTTGAACGTACATTTGGTGACTTTGGGAAAGACTTTGGACATTGGGTCTTTCCGTTGGTAAGGGTCATCCTCAGTAAAGGCCAGGACTTGACTCCCGTACGTTGTGAATTCATAGCCAAGGAACATGTCCATAAAGAAGATTTGTCCAACGACGTTGATAAAGTTGAGGAATTCACAGAGAAAGAATCGAAAGGCATAGAAATTGTGGTTCTTGATATTGGAAATGAAATAGTCGAGGATGAGTTTCTTCCGGCCACATTTGTTGTCTTCGTCCACAATTGGGGAGTTGAGGTCCATGACCAACATTTTGATTCGTCCACCTTCCCAGGTTTTCCACAAGTACCTTGGGATGTAGAAGAGCATTGCTTGGAAGAAGAGGACGAAACAGACCCACTGGTAGTACTTGTGGTATTTCACTTTGTCCGTCCCGCTTACAACTTGAGCCACGCCGGGATGAGGTACTACAGACCCTGGAAAAATAAAACATCAACATTAATTAATTTAATCCCAATACTTTATTAAAATAAAAGAAATGAAGGGATCGTACTTACCAATTTCAGAATCGTAGTGTTCTGGAACGGTGTAGGTTGAGTGAATCCAGCAATAGGTATCCATGATGTCCCCGCCAATTGATTGGTCCACGATACAGTCAATGGGGTCACCGATATACTGCCTGGATGTGACCAGGAGAGAAAAGGCCACGAGGATAATGACCGTCGCTTTGTAATGAAGCCTGAACACATTGTTGTCGATATTGACCGAGTCCAATTTCAGCAAGGACTTGACGGAGCCAAACACATCAAACATTTTGGCGGATTGATGGGTGTGAGGCCAATAGTAAAAATTCCTGCACTAGAGGTCAAGCGTCGGATACTTGTTGGTCGTCGTTCTCCAATCTACAAATGGGAAAAAGAAACAAGTTTTAGTTAGCTGAAAATGAAGGATGAAGGAGGAAGAGGTGCGAGGAGGGGTTGGGGGTGAAAAGACGTGGAAATGGACTGGGGTTTATTCCATAGAAATCCTGTTAGGCTTCATCCTCATAACCACCCGCGATAAATCCCTGACATACAATGATTATCGCACAATGCATCGCTCGAATCGCAAAGAGCATTGGAACTCGCACTGGAACTCTGTATCGCTTTTCTCAATTTTTGAAGTTAATTCGCTTAAAAAAATCATCAGCTTACAATTCAGCGCGATTAGAATCCAAGTCAAGAGAAATCGTTTTTACCTGATTTGATGTGTAAAGACGATTCAAAAAGGTTAATAATTTAGAACAATAGTTTAACTTTAGGAATCGTCGGTCGCAGTTTGTATCGCAAACTTCGCAGGTCAAAACTCGAGGTTGCCAGACGCGGCAGCTGAATTTACGTCCCAAAAAGGCAGAAAAGTTAACCCCCCTCGAACAAATTGTGAGTCCACAAATGGTTTAGAACCTCTCTGGCTAATTCTTCATCACCGAACACAAAGCCTAACAGCAGAAGCACCACCACGATACCACCAGCATCCTCCTCTTAAGCCCCAAGTATTATTCCATTCCATACATTGAGGTCTCCTCATCTGGGTAACCTTAGCTAAATCCAGTACAAGGAGGAAGTTTGGATTGCGGGGCAATTGCTTTAGCAGTCAACTCTATACTCCCATTAGCACTCACTGCGGACTACGCCTCCTTTCCCTCAGAGAAACTTAAGAAGATGCAGAAAGATAGGAAAACTCCTAAACGGTGCCAATTGCAACATCCATCTTCCAATCAATCCAGTTGCTAAGCTACTTTAGTAAATCCAGCAAATCCAGCAGTTGCATGTAATCCAAAGTCCTTGACTTGTCTGGTCCAGAATGTCCGTATTAGGTCAAGCCAAGCCCATATAAAAGAGATTAGTGATGTCCTCGCTTGTCTCTGGATTTTGAATTAAAGAGTCAGTAGAAAAGACGCAGAAGGGATGATGAGCCAAGGAGAAGAAAAGGGTTGTGGTTGAGAGACTTTAGAATTTAGCTTAAGGAAAGGACGAGTCTCGTCCGCGTGTTGGCTTACATTGGGAAGATTTTATCTCCGTTGAAGATTTGGGGAGAGGATGAGGCAGTTGGAATTTGTACCCTCCTTCAACGATGATGGTTAAGGAACCTCTCAAGCACAAAGAAGGGATGATGAGGATGAGAGGCAGAGGAAGGGTTCCTTACTTCCTTTTGTTAGTCTAAATGATCAAAATTCAAGAAGATGAACAACATTCCAAGAGCATACAAGGGAGAAAAACCAGAAAGGGATTAAAACGATATCTCTCTTGACACTTGACTCGAATTACCAAAGATAGAATTCAATTCACCTTTCGCGTCGCCGCCTCTCGTAGAACTTCCGCTCTTGGACTGCTCTGCTGATAAGGAACGCTGATTGTTGAACAGAGTGACGTCACGGCTAACTGGTTCTTGCACTGTAGTCCAAATTATACCTTTGTTTGAGTTGTGACACGAGAAGAGGGCAACTGACACATCAATTTACGTCGAAAATTGGGATTTCCGTTTTTTCTAGGAAGAGGAAAAGAAGAAATTAACCATTTATCAGAAAGTGGACTTGATTGAATCATGTGGTTATGTTAAGCAGAAATATCTGACGTAACATAAGGGATGACGTAACAGTACATAATTAAGTAGTTAAGTTAACTCCAGGCGAAACTGTCCGTGACGGCTTACGCAACGAGACGCAGACTATTGGGTATTGATAGCTTACCACTTTTCTTGCAAAGGATGAATGAGAAGAAGGTACTTACCGAATGACCTTGGACAAGAATTCCACTGAAATAAAATGTAAAATGAATTGCATCGAAAATTTTCAGAAACAAAAAAATTGAAAAGGAAAGAGCATGAAGACATGTCCTCCCCGCCGCGTAACGTCACCACAGGCGCTACGAAATGGTGGCGCATAATTTATCGCCCTACACCGCGCTACCTGGTTCCCGCGCCCGCCTAATTCGGTGCGAAATAAATAACTGAAAACCGGCCAAACAAATGCAATTACGGCGGTTAAAAAATTTCAAGAAAAGCATCTGTAAGAGTTACACAGTAGATTAAGATGACTAAACTACGGTTTCCAAAATCAGATTTTTCAAGTTGGAAAAATTGAAGAGAAGAATACGACACTCGGAAGTTTGTACATAGGACGGTCCCTTCCTCCTCTATGCCAATTGAATACCTGACAAAGCATGCAAAAATATAACTCGATGCGCAATTTCACAAAATAAAAATGAGTCAATATTAAAATCCCCAAGTAAAAAAGTAAATTTCCCCAAGTTCATAAGGATTTTTTACCAAGTAGGATATTCCTCCGACTTTTAAGTAAATCGCCCCAAGTGAAACAAATAGAAAGCGCCAACTTAAAAATCA
>JAQIWD010000443.1:0-21527 GCA_034694825.1 Anurida granaria
ATTGGCAAGGACACTTACAAGGCCGTCGTTCAAAACCGCGTCAATCCAAGACCAAGGGCCCTCAAAATTCTCAAAAAGGCGGAGACAGGGGTTGGAGAGTATTGGATTACTCGGAATGAGGCAATTGACAGTGACACAGAAGAAGAAGATTGACTGGTTCAGAGATAAGTTCCAAGTGTATTTGCTAAAGCGGCCAAACTCACGTAAACAGTCCAGAAACTAATTAATCCGGGCCACTACATAATTTTTTTTTAAAGTTCTTTTGTAAGCTCATCAATCTATGTTTTCCTTTCGAACGTTTCCAAAAAATGCAATGCAGCTGCCTTGACTGTTTTTGGACTTTTCTTCGTTAGCTACTAACTAGTTTGGGCTAAGAATTCAAACTTTATTTTGATCGTAAATAAAATGATCAAATTGGGTTTGATTAAACTGGTTAGAGTGGATATGTTGGGAAATGTTTTCTAATTATATATATCCCAGGTGAGGTGGTGGAAATTACGATACCCGTTTAAACCCATGATGGTCATAGCACCCTTGCCGGAATTTCAGCGAATTCAGCGATCAGCCCGCCCTTGATTGATTCGAACCGAGTGCAACCGTCTCTGTCACACGCTCCTCTCCCCATTGTCCAGCGCCCTTGCACTTCCAGATCCGTCTTACTTCCAGGCTGCTCACGGGGGCCTGGAAGACCAAACTGTCCCGAACCACAGTTATCTTGCTTCCATTTTCTACCCTCCCTTAGGGGATGAGTGTGTGATGCCAAGAAATAAGGTACGGATGGGTGCTCATACTGATTGGGACACTTTCTTCTCTTTAATGATCCCAGGAGGCCTAGAAGTAATTGATTAGCTTAATTAGGCTCTAACTTCTTCAAATGTGCTCATTGACATCTGACCTTTACGATTAGGCGAAAACTGTCCAGGGAGACTGGGTCCCACGGATCTCATTTTGGACGTGGAAGGGAATTTGTCCATCCTGCTTATCCTTGTAGATTTCCTGGGAAATTCTCAAGGCGGGATCTATCGAGCAACAGTAAATTAATCAAAGTTAATTAATTCCTGATTAATTGATGGAATTTAGTTCCTGAAAACGGATCCAATGACCATGAAGGCCCAAGTTTTGACAGAAAGGGGTTCATTGAACAAGAATGTCCAGAGAGAGGAGGTCACGCTCCCAACGAGCACAGTATTGAACGCCATGAGCCCTGAACGGATATTCGCAGAATCCATTCTCATGACCTCTAACAATGATTAATAGTAAGCTTCAAGAACTCAATCAAGACCGGTAATTACGACCTCTTATTATTGCCAAGTTTAATGCAATTTCCAACTCCAAATTACAAATTGACTTACAAGGTCCGTCAGGATTGTAGTTAAGTTTTAGGAGTCAAATTAATTGGTATTTTTCTACATGATTTACAGACTGATGCCCAACTCTGCAGAAAAGATTCCAAAAAAAGTGTAAAAAGGTTTTAGTAAAACCAATTTTTAAATTTAGCGGGTTGAATCAAATACAAAAACTTTTCGATTACTTTTTGAAAATATGCTCCGCTTTTACTTTTACACAACCATCTGATTTTAAGTTAATCAATTAATCTAATTTAGGTAACTTCTGATTACTTACGTATACTTAGTTTGGACCACGTCCCACTACTGACCTAGTTGAGCAACGTTTAGAAGACCATGGACGACTTGAAGACGAATTTAGAATCCTACTACCTCCAAATCCAGCAGGTATAACAAATATTCATGATTTACCAAGAATTTATGTAACAGAGCTGAATATCCTGCGTAAACTATGACTTAACTCGTATTTGTACACTATTGTAACCATAGGTCGATGCTGCACTCACAACTGATCCTGAGAATGACGAGTTGATCAAACTGAAGAGTGACCTCCAGGAAGTAATTGACCTCACCAAAGAACTTATGTCCCAGTCTTCTGAACCATCTGGGTCTGGTGGTGGAGGCTCCTCGCTTGATTTTGGTAAGAGACCACCATATGACTTATCCGGCAATTGTTTGATTGGTTGCTCTTCTTTGCCGTTACTAGTTACTTATACATCACGGTTAACCCAACCTTTGTTTTCGTCTTTTTTAGATGAGTATGAAAAGGATCCCGAGGATTGGAAAGTGGGGGATAAATGCTTAGCACCGTGGTCTCAAGATGGAAAGTTCTACGAAGCGGTGATAGAAGAAATTCAACCTGATGGTAAAGTCTCTATAGGTTTTACGGCGTATTCACACGGAGATGTAACCCATGTATCATTACTCAAGCCTGTGGGCTCTGACGTTAACGTCTCAATTCCTTCAAAAAAGAAGGTGAGTCCAACTGCGACTGTTGTGTCCAGCAGTACGAACATGAAGAGCACACCGAGGGAATCCCTCGCAGAAAGGTGAGGCTATGATTCCAGTTATCCATGCGTATAAGTTTAATGACAACCATTAACACCTGAAATGTTTATATCCAGGAAAGCTGCACTCCTAAAGCAGAAGGAATATCTAAAGAAAAGGAAACAAAAGAAGTTAGCCCGAGTACAAACGCAAGAGGCGGAGAGGGAGAAGGATAAGAAGAAATGGAGTAACTTTGCGGTAATTTAGACAAGATGTGCCTATAATTACGTGACCTATAAACTCCAAATATTAAAATGTGATCCGTTATTTACAGGCCAAGAAAGGTCTTCTGAACAAGAAGAAAAGTATATTTGCCTCTCCTGAATCCGTGGATGGGCGCGTTGGGATTGGGACTTGCGGAGTATCCGGGAAACCAATGACCGAATTTTCACAGGCTGACAAATGGAAGCGGGGATGGAAGAAATGAAGGTCAACATCCGAATCCTCAGGTCCGGAAATCCAACAACACTTTTACAATTTAGTTTTTCGGGAAAACCACTCCTACAAATACCACTGCATACTAAACACTGTTAACTAAATGACGCCCACCGTCATTTCTTTCCAAGAAGCTTCGTTTAAAGTTATAATTAACTTTACAGTTTTTGAATTATTTCATGCCTCTAAACTTCCTTTTCCAAGAATTACAATTTATTAAATATGTTTCAAGTATTGGTATTTAACTAATGTAGTAGCGGTAGGTCATGTTGACTTTGGTACGGCACTCCGTGCCCAATTTTCCCAAGTTCAATGCTATTGAGTAAATGGTAAGACACTATGTCCAATTAACTTGCCAAGAATATTGACCCGTTAGATTCTTCTTGGTAAATTTCAATAATAGCACTAACTAATTTTACAAATGGAAATTAGCGAAGCCTCAACAACCGTTCATGTTTTCTAAACTGTCTTGTCAAAAAGTCGCTTCAAGTCAGTGATCGCTCAGTCGTATCCCAGGTCACTCTCCAATTTCTTTCCAATCAGGTGACACAAAGACGCTTCCTTTGTCAACACAACACACAACAACAAGGCACACCTATCTTCAATGCAGTTCCTTTGGGTAAGCGTCTCCACGCAAACTTTTTTATTAATCAACTACATTGTCAGTTACATTCTTGCGTTTTAACCAAATATTCTTGTTTTAGGTCTCATTGACCTTTGGAGGAGTGCTGCTCTTTTTCTCCGCAACTCCCGTGGTGGCGTCATCTCTGCCCCTTGAGGACACAGAAACAAATGCGCAGACGCACCATGTCCGGACGAAACGGACACCCCTACTGGGACTAGGACTAGGAGGACTGAGCTGTTATGGGTCATGGTACCAAGAATGGCCGTGTATCAGTGGTTACTACTATCCATATGGAGGATACGGACGCGGCGGATACTATCGTAACCGAATTGGATATTTTGGGAGAAGGCAGTCTGGGATTGGTCATCGTCACAGAGGAGGTGGTGGACATCGACATCAGACCAGGGGACGCGGCGGTGGACGAAGAGGTCACCGACGCGGTCATCACGGAGGCGGCGGGGGAAGACGAGGTGGCGGCGGAAGACGAGGTGGCGGCGGAAGAAGAGGAGGTGGTGGGGGACGTCGGGGGTAACATTGTGACATTGCCAGCTAGTCACCCCCAGCCAATTTTTTGTTTTAAATTTTTTTTATTCAGTTTAACCACGACCCGCCGCTGTAATTTATACGATTTCTACCAATGTTGTTTATTTACGGTCATAAAATGGTTAGATAAAGTACAAAAATGTGAGATTTCCCAGCGTTGGTTTTTAGTACTTTGGCAAGTTGAGATTCTTGGGAATGACGACATGTCCAAAATTTGTGGTGTAGCGCTTACACCATACTGACAAGTAGTCAATGTCGTTGAACGTGATGTCACTGGGTAGGGTTAGTATGATGTCCTCTCGGTCATAGCCGCGGAGTACTCCATAACTTCCTTTCTCATCTGGGATTGCCATTCCGTTCCGATTCGGGCGCGTCCCTTGACCTACCCAGAAGAATGCGTTCCCAGCGCCGCCGTCGTAGCGGAACTTTTCAATCTTGATCCTTCTGGAATCGAGGAGGGTCACTTTCCCAGAGGAGACTTGATGCTGAAATTTCCTGAAGGGCTCAATGGTTTCAGCTCGGGCTGATTCAGCGCCCGGTGCTCCAAAGAGCACCACCGCCACCCCCAGAAGCGTCAAGAACAGCAGCGTCTTATCCATTTCGACAATTCTCGTCTGAGAAGTCTTCCATTCTGGTCTTGGTTCCTTATATTGGTCGTCTGTTACCTTCGGAATTAATTTAGCTCCCTAAAATGCTTCTTTTTGCGGACACTCCCAGAATTTTACTTTATTGTCGGCTCACTTTTCGCCATAAATTTAGCCAAAGTGAAGAAATGTACGATTAACGTCGTCTTACGTCCTACATGATGGGTGAATGCAAGTAAAAAATTTGCATAAAAAAGACTAAGAGTGTCAACCCTCCTAATTCCGCAATTGTTGTTGATTCAAATTAACATTCATCCCGCATCAGGGATGAATTTCCTTTCGACTCATAAATTATTCAACGGAATTATTGCGGAATCAAATTTCCAAATCCCGTTGCGCATGTCAGGCATGGCAGCCATTCAATCTTCAGGCTAAGATGCTCCTTCCTTCCCAAAATTTGTGCGGAAGTGTCAAAATTTCCAGTTTCATTATGAAACTTTCATCCTAGGTTCCGTGGGCTGCCAAAACTTGAGGCGTTATGAGCCGGTTACCAGGCAGGCAGGAGTGAATGTAGGACAATGGGTTGGAAAATGGACCAATGAGATGCGAGGGATGGAAAGCACTCGTGTCACTTTCTAGTTCAAGTCCTTCTGGAACCCAAAGGGTTTCCTTCCTACCATCACCGTTGTGGGAAATGCTGGAGCTGGAAAACTTTCCTGGAGAGCCCTTTTCTCCGTTTCAATTTGCCCTTGCCACGTGGAGTCACCGGATCGATTTTCCTCCGCCCGGTTCGTCAAATGCGTGGAAACCCGGGTGAGGTGAGGACCTTGCGATACACGCGACTTATCTGCAACACCACCGTTTGACTCCTCATGGAAAGTTACGCGGAAAGCAGGTTCTGTTGGCAGGTTCTGGATCATCTGGAGATTATGATCTGGAGAAGGTTAATATCGCTGCATTTCCAAGGCTTCCCAGCTCTAGTTCCAGCCCACCGGGATTGGTCAGAATAGCACTGGAACTGGAGAAGCCACCACTACACAATGCGGGGAAATTGTAATAATAGGATTTGGAATAATTGACGCTGCTCCCCTACTTCCCTCCGCTTCCCTAACAAGATTTAGTTGCTACCCACCCTAAAACTGAAGGGCACGTACATGGGAAAAGGAAATGAAAAATCGATTGACCTCAATTCGACGAAATTCGGCAAGGAACAGCACTTTTGGGAAAGACTTTCCAGGAGAGCCTGGAAACTGGAAAATAAGGACACCGCGGCGGTGTGGAGGAGATGAAAGTAGGACTGACGGTGCTTGGTGGTGTTGTTGGTGGGGGAAGAGCGTGGACGCGATTAGGAGGGCTAAAAGTGGGTCACCGAGTGGAGCCATCCGAATCAGGACAAGAAAGTAGGACTTGAATAAAAGTCCTTCACCGCAGCCACCATCACCAGCATCTCTGAACATGATTAAAATCCCAAAAGTCCCAAATCACGTCAGCCTCCTCGCTCCGCTTGGAAAGATGGGAGAAGAAGCGAAAAAATGTCATGTCAGAGAAATACCCGGGGATTTGTCCCCGCTTCAACAAGGTCACATCAATCCAGAGTGTCTCTTTCAGGCGGCCACCAGAAGGGACGCGCGTGCCAAATTTAACGGTTGAGCGACTTGCATTAATTGCATAACTCCTCAAATCTAACTCATGCTCTTGTGACGCCTAATTCCTTTGGGAAAGTAACAAGGAACGGGAAGGGATACACATAAAGGTCTTGGCTTTCTCGAATATTAAAAATAGAGTGATGTGATATGGTAAAATCGTGTCAGTTGGGTAATAATTGTTGTGTAAGATCCATGCGGTTGGATGACAATGGCCTTGGAGTTGGTTGACATCTGACGTCATGCTCATCTGTATTTGTAAATAAAGAATCAGCTGGCCATGCTCGAGTTCAGGAAGCCAAGAGGAGAGTGAACGGGAGAAGGAGAAAAAGGGATCTTTAAATTTCCCCTTGCCAACAGCCGGTGCCGGTCTGTTAGCGTCAAAGCAAGATTAAATATCCGGGACAGACTAGAAGTTTTTAAACATTCAAAGGCATAAAAATTCACTAAAAGCCGGAATTAACGGAGTTTAATTGGGAAGAAAATATTAATTTTATATACATCTCCAATTCATTTTCAACAGAATTTACATAGCGTCGTTGCAGCTTTTTAGGAAAGAAAATGTGATTTATTTGTCCAAAATTATAGTCATACGCGTAGTAAAGTTGTAAAACACTGCATATTTATTCTTGCGAAGTATATACCTAAATTATCGCATGAATGTTCAGGTGCAAAAAAAATATATATTTATGCTTGAACATGGATTAAGAAAAGATATATTTTTTAGGATTAAAAGGGGATGTTCATACCTAAAGTATTTATCTTTAGGCTTAATCAAGGATATTCCTGCTTAAAAAATATATATTTAGACTTTAACACGTATGTGCAGTGCTTGGAATTTATATATTTAGGATCAAAGATGCATGTTCAGACTGAAAATATAAGTTTTGGGCTTAAACATGCATGTTCAAACTTAAAACTATAGATATTTAGGCTCATACATGTATGTTCAGACTTAGCATATTTATATTTAGGCTTAGGCATGCTGGTTCAGACTTGAAAATATAAATACTTAGGCTGAATCATGTATGTTGAGACTTGAAATTATAAAACGCTAGGTTCAAACATGTGTGTTCGGACTTAAAAAATAAAAAATTTTGGTTCAAACATTTCCGTTCAGGCTAAGAAATAAAAAAATTTACACTCAAACTTGTATGTTCTGACGTATAAATATAAAACTTTTCGCTCAAACATATAAGTTCAGACTTAAAAGCATAATAATTTAAGCTTACACATGTGAGGTCAGACTAAAAATATACAAATTTTGGTTTAAACATGTAAGTTCAAACTTACATTTAATAATTTAAGCTAAAATTTGTATATCAAGACGTATAATTATACAAATTGAGGCTAAAACTTGTACGTTCAGACGTATAAATATAAAACTTTTGACTTAAATATGTAAGTTGAGACTGTGAATATTAAAATTTAGGCTTAATCATGTATGTTCAGATTAAAAAATATGAATATTTAGGCTTGAACCTGTACGTTCAGACTAGAAATATTAATATATAGGCTTAATTATGTATGTTGAAACTTAAAAATATAAACTTTAGGCTTAAACATGCCTGTCCAGATTTAAAAACATAAGTTTTAGGCTTAAATTCGCATGTTCAAACTTAAAACTATAAATATTTAGGCTCAATCATGTATGTTCAGACTAAAAATATTAAAATTTAAGCTGAAACATGCATGTTTAGATTTAAAAATATAAACGTTTACGCTCAATTATATATGTTTAGACTTAAAAATATATGTATTTGAGCTCAAAGGTATAAATTTAGGCTTCTGCATGTTATCTTAGGTTCAAAAATATATCTAGTTAGGCGTGCCAAGTATATATTAAGGCTCCAACTAGTACATACAGGCTCGCAAATATATATTTACCCTCAAGGACTATATAGTTAAGTTCACAAAAGTATACATTTTTGCTTCAAAGATATATTTTGTAAGAGCCAATTACGTTTCCTGACGTTAACAGTTGTTCTAGTGTTATGTTGGAGTGGCGCGTGAGTGTTGTTGCCCCCTTTTCCCTTTGCGTTTCCATTTCATTTCATCTGTTTTCCGTCCCCTCTCCTCTCCCAGCTGGTTTTCAATAACAAAGATTCTTGTGACGGCCTTCCCCATGTCCCTTTGCCTTCCTCTCCTTACTCGTATCGCAGTTCAACTTTGGAAGTTCGTTTGACAGGACACAACTTGTTTTCCTCATTGTTGTTTGTTGCTAAGCTGTACATTCTACCCGGACCCGTGAATCTCGCCACCGGAAATTAATCATCGACTCCTGGAATTGGGCAGAAAGTTCAACCTGCTCGACTCCAATCGCCTTCCTGACCACATCACCCAATAAATCATGAATCGTAAAGATTCCATACCCCCAACAACACCACCATCACCGCCCCAGTTCAACACTCCGCCACTGACCTTTCACCCCGCGTACTCCCACCAACTACGGTTACTCCTTGACCTTGTCCCACCGGCCCCCGTCTAACCCCCAAACTCTCCAAGTTCTACAATCATCTATCGCATCTAGTTAAATCTTCGTCGCAACTCGCATCCTACAATCCACTAATTAATTTACTACTTTGTTGAGAAAGAGAAACCAGGTACGTTGCGCCCATTACGCATTAATCAGTTCATTAAATGAAAGTTATGAACCCACTCGCTCGGAATGACAATGTTTGCATTTATTCCATTTTTATCGCACATTCCTCCTCTACACGTACAAACTTGTCTCTGCGGCTTGCGGCCGGCGCGATATGCGCTAACCCCCTGTCGCTCTACGCATGAGCGAGCCGAGGTCATAAGTTCATGTCAAACTAGGGGAAGGCAGGGAGCGGTCCCGGATTTCCTTTGTTCTCCACCACTTTCCAAGGCGATCACCTGTAAAAGGCTCGTCGTTAAGGAGGATATGGAAGGGGGATCCTTTGCTACGAGATGTGATGGGGCTCTCCAAGGTTTTATTTTGATTTTATGCCCTCCAGCACTTTTCTTTGTTGATGATTGTAGGATTTTTTTAGTTGCAAGGAGGAGAGCTCTCTGAACATCTGATACGACGATCAACATTTCCCCCTGGGTTCGCATGCAAAGTTCGTTATTGTAGGGGAAAGGCGCGGTTGTAAAGTTCTTAACGGCTCCATCGACCTTCAAGTACATTTACGATGAATTTATGTTGCTAACTTTGGTCATGAAAAGGGCCCAGATTTGTTGTTGACGTTGTGAAATATTGGCAGTATTTCATCAGCATCGGCAGGCTGCGATAACTTGCTACTTGGTTATGACTTATGAGACACTAAAACTGCAAATAAATCGCAATGTTACAATGTTGCGAAAACAGTGCGATGCGGAAGCTGAGGAAAGCTTATAAAATGCAATTTTTATTCCTTTTGCAGATTTTCGCAACTGAGGCTCCTCCGTTTTGTTTGTTACAAAAGAGTTTTAATTGTTCCCGACGTCACCACCACCACCGATCGACCAACGACATTTGAGTCATTGACGTTATCGATTCGGGAGGATTAAAGGTTCTGTCGTGGAATTGACTACCCAGTGCTCCTGCGTCACTCCAAGTACAACCAAACAAACAATCAGTAATTACTTAACCTCGACGGTCGGGGACGCTGCAGAAAGCACAATCAGAAACAGAAGAGCCTTCCTCACGTGTTCAATCGAGTACTGGTCAACTCCTGCCTTGGAAAGACAAAACAAGTCACCCACTTGACCTCTGGCCCACTTGAAGTCAAAGGAAGAGTCAGGATGTCTGCGCTCAAGAGATTGGCCAAGAGGTCAATCGTGGGCACGCGCGTCTCTGCCTTGATAAAAGAAAATGGACTCTACACGCCCGGCGTCATTATCGCCTCTAAAAACGCTTCAGAGGAGCATCCGTTCTTTGCCAATTGTGCTCCGCCCGGGAATGGAACCGCTACGAGCAAGTACGTCGTCCGCTTTGAGAATGGCGACACGCGGGAGTATGCGGAGAGTGACCTCATTGGGTCCGGATTCGGGAATGTGAATAACCTCAAGCTCCGTTCTGGACAGAAGGCCTGGGTGACCTATAACGGGCGTGAGGTCATGGGGACCGTCGTCTACCATCAGCAGGCCCGAGATGAGGTCCTCATCAACGTCCAGCCGGGTTCACCAGAGGTAAGTGCCCAACTCGGGTTTCCTTACTAGTGATGCGTGAATGCTTCCTGGGGTACTTAATGTCTCAAAGATGGATGGGAATGCGGGAGTAGCCTACTTCATACCAGAACTAAAAGAATGGGGTACTTTTTGTGAGGATGAACTTAAGTTACGCTCCGAATTGCGTCGTTTTCATTGGGAGGTCGTTGGGGCCAATGTCATTCCCTCTTCCAGCTCCCATGGGTTTCAGCTGTGATAAACGTGCTTGTTGCCGGGGAAGCACCGGGCACGGAGATTCGGCACCCGGGGAAAGTCCCCGAACCCGGGTAGCTTGTGGCATTAGCCTCATTTCGGCTTAACTTTTAGGGAAGGAGGACGCAGAGTGGTTTTGGCTTTAGGATGACCTTCCTTTGTGCGCATGTACAAATAAAGCGGAGCTCGGAAGGAACTTGGCACAAAAAAGTTGTTGCTGGGTCTCATCTCTCCATGGACTTTCCATGGAGCAGGAGCGTTCCATCCCAACACATACACGAAATACTCCAATGTTTTGATTTTTTTGGTAACTTTGGGGGTAAAGGCCTCTAGAAGAACCAAGAAACGGAGCGGGTTTGGGGATGATTCCTTGTTTGCATCCCAGTTCATTAACTCCGGAGTCTTGAAGTCCATGTGTACAAGCCCAAAGGAATAGGGATGCTGGCAAATCTTGGAGGAAAATCCTTTAATGGAAACTACGGCGTTAGTGGATCTTGCATCTTCCATCATTTTTTACATGTTAGTTGAACATGTCACCACCTAATGGACAGGGAATGGTCCAGAAGGGAATGGACCGCAGCATCTTGGTCCAAAGATCAGTTCCGGAGATTAGGAAAACAGGCCCGCAATTCCTATGCTAATGCAATTTTCCTCCTTCCGCTGAATACTTCCCAAATTTACGCCATCGAAAGGGAAAGAATTTTAGGAACAGGATGCGCTCTGATGAATTTTTTCGCAAGTTTCTATTTACTTTGATTTTTTCTTCCCCAAGCTCCCGACTCAGCATTGTGCCACTTTTTGGGGGAAAATTGCAAGAGTAAGATGAACCTGCCTCCTCGATCTTCTGTTTTCCTTCCCAAGTCCCATGTTCTCAAGGGTTAACGGGAGTTTAATCAAATACGGAATGGACGAGGGGCTAAAATTGCAACTTCCCATGAGATGAACTCGTGTACCGCTCGTACGATTGGCAGATTAAAAAAAATATTAAGAAAAGCATAAAGTTTAGCTTCTGAAATTATCCTGACAAAATAACACCAGTACAATTTTTGCAAACGTTGACTTTCCTGCCTAATTTTTCCTTTATTGATGGGGAAAATGTTGAGTAAATGAGGAAAACGGAAAATTTTCGGAATTCGACGCCTGTACACAGTCAGGTTGTTGTCACTTTTTCCTAATTGAGCAATTGTCCCATTGGGTGGCTGGAAATTCATGATGATGACTCGGTGATTGATGAGGAGGGATGAGTAATTGTGCCCAAATCCAAATTCGATCTTATCGGTTGTTGGCTTTCAGTTGTTCATAATTGACAAAAACAGAAGCCTGATTTACTGTGACACGCCTCGCCCTCGCCCTCGCCCTCATTTCCTCACCACCACCTGAATCGTAATTTCCTTCTGGAATTTCCGTTGAGCTCCTGGAGTGGAATCATTAACGGTACTTGAGCAATCGAAAGCACTTTTTGTATTCACACACCCAAATTACCCCACTTTGTTTTTCCCCACTCGAAATTAAAGCTCTCCAGGGTCATTAACCTCCCCCCATTTTCCTGGAATTTGGCAAAAAAGCTTACACTCATGCGCGCTTTTATGAGACGACATGCTACGCTACTGAGAAGGTGAGGTTGACCTCGGTTGACCTTAATAAACTCGTGTACAACTATACCGGACAAGGTTAATTTTCTGACGGATGATGAGATGAGGTGACTGTGATTTGGGATTCGGCCCCATGAATTGTCTCCTACCACGCTATCATTCTTCCAATACCATAAAGGTCTCACCCTGACACTATGTTAACTGGGACTGAATGTACAATTTGTATAACAAAGCATGGGTCATTTACTCCCTTCCATCTCAGTTCACGCGATGTCTCCTTAGCCTATAATTTTGAAATTAGTGGTTTTTTTTCCCACCTTTGGCTCAGTCGCCTGTCCGGGGCTCTTTCCGATTACAAGTTTGATGCGAAAATTGCACATGCGCTCGGGTAAGCTCGGGTCGTCTTGCTAAGTTTCGTGGGGGACGACTTGCGATGTCAGATTTGCTACACCGGAGGTATTACTGTAGTTTCTTCCCTGCTGCGCCATAGAATTTCATGTCATCGCTGCTCACTCAAGCTCGACAATTGTGGACTCTGTACGGAAACTGGTAGAAATTTGGAAAATTTAGCCATCGGAACTAACGTGCGGCAGGGGGGGGGGGGCGGGAGATTCGAAGTTTGTTGTAAAGTTGCAAAATTGCGAAATGTTGCAAAATTCTCCTCGCGGGCGTTGATGGCGAGCGAGTAAAGAAGTTAGTAGGATTTTGCTTGGGGAGTGCGAATTTAAGACGGTTGACACATTTTTTATCCCTTTTGTCACTGTTTTGTCACAATTGTAATGCGATGTGCGTGAAGATTAGACATGGATGACGCTTTCTCTTTTTTTTGCAATTTTTATCTTGTGATGCTAAAAATTGGCTAAGTCCCCTTTCCGGCTACTTGCAGTAATTTGAAATTTTAACTTTTTGGGAAGAAATGTGAAATTTGCGCCAAATTCAGTGGTGGTGGTGCGAATCGAACCGGTGTGGCAGCTCCTACATTGCGTGCGTGTTTGGACATGGACATGAAATAATGGGGAGCAGCGTTAGCGTTGTTGACTTTTAAAGGCCGAAATTACACGCTCTGGCACTTGGGCCGTTATGTACAAGGCGGGGCTGGACGACGGAACACGACGTAGAAACGCAAGGAGTAAAACGCAGGAGCTTTAAACGGTTTTACGGTTGGGAAAAATGGCGTCGTTGGGCAGCAAGTGCCTTTTTTACGATTGTTGGATGGAAACAGAGTTGGGCTCTCACCGTTGCTACTTGCTTAGGATTGCCATTTTCCGAGTTGCGCGCGCACCGTTCACCGTTTGATTGTTGTTGTGTATGTTACGTGGTAATTGGGTTTTAATTTCACTATGATTATCTCCCCTTCTTATCTTCCTCCTTTTAATTGCTCCTCACTTTATAATTTTACAACAATGAAACGGAAACAATGGTCGGAGAGACATTGTTGGGTAGGCGGCGCTTACTTCCCGTCCTCATTTGTAAAGTCATGGAGGGGTGGACTTGAGGTCATAAAATGTTGCAAGTGACCATTTTTTTAAAGTCTTTTTTATGATTCCTTTCATTGTTTCCGTTCGGGTTGAGGAGTTTTTTTTGAGTCCAACATTTGAATTTATAATTCCACTGGGGATTAACGGGATTTTTATGATGAAGATGATACTCCTGTGTTTTGTTTGTGTTTCGAATCGAATGGAAACGCAAGGGGTTAACTGGGATTCGTTCCAATCCGGTTTGAGGTTTATCCTTAACTTTGAGGTGAATTTTGAGTCAATTTGCGCCAGGGTTAAATGGTAATTTCGTTTGAAATGTGGCGAAAGGAAAACCGGTCCGTGGATTTAACCTCTTGGTTTCTTGGTAGAATCGTATGATCAATGCGAATTTTTTTGCACGCACGAAAACAGTATTTCCCTTTTATTTGAAAGTGCAGAGGTTAACTGCTTAAACTGCTTTATGACGAGCCTGGGTTGGCGTTGGAAATTAATCGGAAATGGACAGAAGTTACAAATGGGATTAACAAGATTACGACATGTAAGCAAAAGTAAGCAAGAGTAAGCAAAGTGGTGCAAAAGTGTTTGTTTGCTAAAAATTGGCAAACTTTAGTCTCTTGTGTGAATTTGTGGCTGGGCTATAAAATGAAGGCAAACTGAGAGTGAGAGCGTCCTTTGGCATTAATTGAGCCCATTTTGACTTAATTTTGCACACTTTGTAGTTGGTGGTGGTGGTGGTGGGTCAGAGCAGAATGACTAAACTAAATTGGCACAACTTGAGCCATTTCTTTCACTTTTCCCATTCTTCCCTCCAAGGATTTATTAAAGAGGTGACTCGAAATTGAATTTAATCTCCGGCTTATGTTGCACCCAGCACAAGGATAAAAAATACAAGCTAGAAAATGTAAGTTTATGCCACTGAAGGGAAGTTTGCCCAAATTTCTGCGGGAGGTTAAAGGATTTTGGAGTTGAAATCTGTGCAATTGGGTGATGACTCCAGTGGAAGGTCATTGACCATGTGTACGCTTTTATTTCTCCTCCTCCTAACTTCCAAATGTAAAATTGCATGTGGTTTGATTAATTTCCTGAAACTAGAGCTAAACTTGACTCCCCTCCATGCACCCGATGACCATGGAAGTGAGTAATGTGGATTTGTAATTAGGAAATTTAAATTTTTTGTTCATCCTGTTCATACTGGTGGTTGAGCTGCCTACTCTTCAGCGCCGTTGGGCTCAATGACGATGAGGATCCAAAGGCGTGGCCTCCGGATGGAAATTCTGAATTTACAAAATAGATGCAGGGGTAGTACTGATTAATGAGCAAGTAATGGAGGTGGATGGTGAAAAGATGAAAGGAGTTTCAGTTTTTGCATTTACGCAACGACGGCTCAATGGCTCAAAGACCACGGAGTGATTTGTCTCCAAGTTGATTTATGACTCAAATTGTGTGGATTTGGGACTCAAATTGTGTGAATTTGGGACTCAAATTGTGAGTTTGTGACGAATTTGTGAACAATTTGTACCAGAATTTGTGAATTACTAAAATAATGCGTCTTTTTTCTTTTGACTTGTCCTTAGATTCCATTTGATGTGACCAAGAGATTAGACGAAGTTCGCTTGATTGAATCCCGGAAATCCGCTCGACTCCAGGAACAAGATTGGGATTTTGCACGGCTCGCTGACAGCGGGACGATGAGTGGAGGAGGCCCAGATCGGAAACGAAATCAACAGACAGCATCCATTGATGTCCCCAAAAATAATAACGGGTAAGTTTTCCATTTTGATCAAAAAACTAAGCAACCGTTGTACCGTTCCGTTTTGTATTTACTAAAATCTTGTGACGACGGGCCCAGATTTATTATTTTGGTTTACGGATGGATGAGGCGTAACCGGCCGGTGGTCTTGGGCCAACCGCAACGTGATTAATCCCCATCCCAGACGAAATCCAATAAGTTTCGCTTTCCAATTTTTAATCGTGGTGGTGGTGACTGGTGGATTTATGGGGAATGCTTCGTTGATTTTTAGGCTAAGGATGATGATGATGATGATGATGAAAGTGGAGGTGGTTCTGAGCCTTACCTAATGATGAATGGGGAGAATGGCACTGGCTAAGATTAGATTTAAGGCCTTGATCTCAATTAGCAAATTTACAACACCACGATACTTGTAAACCGACTTCACACTTCCAAATTTGTAATTTACAGTCCCAACAGTGTTGCTTTTGGGGTTGCGACATAACGGAAAGCGTGAAATGGGGATGCGGTGGGAAGGGGGTCGGGCGTGGGATACCGTAAAACCACCTTTTTTGGCACACTCGCCGCCGGGGGGTGGGAGTTCCTATTCATTTTTGCAAGCAAACAAGGCAAATATTCCGAGTTTGCAAATTCCAGTTTTACTTCCAGAAATCCTGGTCGCAATGATAAGATTCTGGAATTTTAGAGGTAGGTTGCATGGGAAGTTTTGCCAATTTGTGCATCCTGGGCAGGTAGTGGTAGGCGGAATGGTGGGAATTAGTGGGTGACGCCTTGAGTTGTGAGTTTTTTTGGTCCACGTCCTTGATCTACCTGGGATGCTCAAGTGTGGCACCAAATTTGCACAAGATGAAGGAGAGAGCTCCAGGCGCTGAACTGGCTGGATTCCTGGAAATGAGTTCTCAAATTGGAATAAATCCTGGACTAGAATTCCAGGATGACAATGGGCGTCAAAATGCAGGCATGGAAATGAGGACAATGGGATTAATGAATTCAACACAGGCTCCCAGGTTTTGATCCCAAAATGATGGTGGTGGATGATTTGGTCCATTGTCTCCAGCCTCCCTGCTCATCCCTCTCCTTCCAGCCCAGAAGAATGGATAATTTGACCATGATGAACTGGGCCTTGCCAAATTTCCCTTTCCAGGCCTTGCTCCTCTGTCGTATTCTGGTGGGTAGCTGTTTTTCTGCAAGAAAGGAATAGGACGTAGATCAGGACGCCACGTGCACGTGTTTGGTTGCAAGGTTGAAATGGTTAAGCGTGTGTGGATTTGCGAACATTTCCTGCTCCTGCCGGTCAGTCAGCATGAGGCATGTACTTATGTAGGAGTTCCCTATTGTTTGAGAACGGAACGTAGTACACTACGGTGGTAGAACGGTGGGCCAAGGCCGTTCTCATGTCTCCATGACGTAGCGCAGAAGATGGGAAAAGATCCGAAGCCCACCTGCGCATGCGCACACCCCTGCCTCGTGCCAATTAAGTTTCCTGTCGTACGGTTCTTCTCCCGCCCGCATTCCCAGTCTGGGCTGCCTCCCCAATGTCACCCGCACGACATCCAATCCAATTGCGGAAATTGGGTTAACCCAACCACCAGGAACCGGCTGGAGGCTCCAGCAGATTTTCCCATGAAACTGGAAAAGTAGAACTCCTCATTAAATATTAGCTCAATTGGATTTTGGATCCTGGAGAATTCGTGTCATGGAAAATGAGCGTTAGCGTTAGGTTGGCAGTTTTTCTCGATTATCTCCGCTCCTAGCGATCACAGACCAAAAGTTTAAATGTAAGAGTTGTGGCAAACTGTCGGCTGGAAATTTGGAAAAAAAAAAAAAAAAAAAAAAAATAGTTCGTGTGGTACGAACTGCGTAAAAATTGGGATTCAAAGGCGGTGTGGTGGTGGTGGAGGGGAAAATTTTAACAATTCGTGGGGAATTAAGTTTAGCGTCGCTTTGGCCTTTAATTTCTGGCTGAGGGTGGTGGCTTTGAGGAGTGTCGAGATCATCCAGGCCCACGTGTCGGGAATTGTGCGAATTGGGATTGCAAAAAGTTGTTTATATCTTTGTGCCAAGTACGTTGGGAGGGGTGTTATCTCTCATTATCCTTCTGGATACTTCCTTGTATACGACGCTGATCCAAGTTTTCTAGTGATGCCGGGGCAGTTGTATCGTTCCTACGCAGTCAAGTTGCCGGCCGGTTTTTAATGGGCACAACAAACAGCCACACTTTCAATCTTTTATCCTACTAAACTACTTTTGTACTGTTTCGTTTTTTATTATACTACGTTCTACGCCACCATCCATTTGGAGATGCACACTGGGCCAGTGGCGTAATTCTGACACAACAACAACAATTATTATTGAGATCCTACATCGCAGCGATTCTGAGGCAATCGAATAAAGATCATGACGTAAGGCGGTGGTGGTGGTGGTGATGGTATCGGGATTCCCGAAAATAAAACAGGGCCTGAAATAACAGCAGCGTCATCCAGTTTTCACTTCTTTTCCAAGCTTAATGACGAATTTTCCTGGATACAACTGTGGCGTCATCAATTTTACTTTTTCTGTCCACGGACGATGAGTTTTGCGTAACATTTTCCATTCTGATTGGAGCATAATTTTGGCAGCAATCCAAAAAAAATTTATACCCATTTTCCTGCCATTTTTTAAAAATACATTTGTGTACATTTTTTGATTTCCATTGGAGTTTTCATGTTTTGAAAAAAAATTTTCCTTGTACCGTAAAACAAAGGAGGGGGGGGGGGGCGAGTCAATTTTGGTAAGGATTTTGGAGTTGCACATTTTTCCATTTCGGTTCACGAATACAAAATTTTGGCAAAGAGGCAATACTTTTTAGTCAGGATTTGAAGCCAGGCGGTGCCATTTTTTGTAAACGAAAACTAGGAACTTGCTTCATACACTGTAATGATTTTGGCAATATTTTGGTTTCGCTTTACTACTTCTTAACTTTTATAGTCGGGAACTTTGTGCCGCCAGCCAAGCACCCCAAGGATACAAACAAGCTCCAACTTTCACCATTTTTCGTGTGTAATTTGGCCTTTTTGGAAGATTGATTACACTAAAAACAAGAGGAGAACGTGAGGGATCAGATTGGATCATGATGCGTAATTTTTTGCAAGCAAAAGTGTGATTACTTACAACCGTTTCATTTTTCATTTCTACCAACAAACTCCACTCCAAGTGCCTTTTTGTGCGTTTTGAATGAAATTTGGTGTATTTCTGTTTACATTTTACGTTTTAGTCACTTCAGTGCGTGTGTCGTGGTGGGGGTTTAAAGTTGAAACAAGTTAAACTTACAATGAAATGAAATGATGGGTGATGACTAATGGATTAGGGTGGATACGTGAACCATACGTACGTGCTTTAGAAACAGGAAAGCGGAAACCGGCATTGTTCCTCATTGCACATTCACCAAAGTCCGCATTTCCCATATTATCAGATTTCATTTTTAATTCAACGAAGCAGAACTCCACTTATGGAAGCGCCATTTTATTAATTCTACTTTGATTTTGTGGTCAGTGGGTTTTGATTTTGAAATTTGTTGAACAGCTCCAGGAAACGGCGTCCGAGTAGTGGGAGCCTCTACTACCAGCCTGGAATGTCCAGCACCGGTGGTGGTGGTGGTGGGATGAGCATTGATGGTCCTGGACCCTCAAAAGACAATGGAATGGAAGAATGTGCTGCTGCCATGGTCCTCATGAGTCTTTCATGCAGTCCACATTCCCCCAAGTGGGATCATCACCAGACTGGTACGTAAACATTCCCCAAATCCCCAACATTCTTCTCCGCCGCCGTGTTTGTTTTAACATCAAAGCGCCTGCATCATCTTGCCCCAATTAAAACGATCCCGGGGCGCGATGAGTGACATTGACAGCGTGTCACCAGGGGTGGCTGGAAATGCACCCGGCGGTACCCATTTCATTATCCCTACCGCACTTGAGCCTAACAATGGTGCCGGTGTCACATTCATCATCATGGGAAAGGAAATGGGGTGCCGTGTGTCGTCCCAACGCCACTCGGCAGCCCTTGAACTTGATAAAATGGAAGGTTAAAATTGGGTCATTCCGGCCGTTGTATCCGTTATCGACGGCGGTGGTGCAAATCCAAGGCAACTTTTTGCGAAAATCGATGGCGCTCGGGCTAAAATCCAGTTGCAAAGCCAATGGGAAATGTCGAAAACTAATCTCAGCGAATTCTATGGAGCCAAAAGGCAAACTGAACTCGGTGAAGACTTCCTTCACGAGGAAGACCTAAAACAAATTCCTGTAAAGAATATCCTTGCTTTTATTAAGATCACAAAGGTTTCCTTTAGCGGATGAAATTTCAGCACCGTAAAGCGGTGTACCCGGAGGTACTGCAATGGGCCCAACGTGGCCGTCCTTCAGCATACATACATACATGCCAGCGAATTAGGTCCCTGCTTTTCTTGGCATCAACTAAAAATGGGTCGTGCGCATGCCCTTCTCCGCAGTTGGGATGAGGGTGATGGTATTGTTGCGTAGTTAAAACTTGAGCACACGCCTGGATTTCTGCGTTGGAACAAAGAGACACGAGTGGGTTCGAGAGCTTTCCTCCTGGAAAGTTTTATGTTTTATGACTGTTGTGTTGTTTTCGCTGGAGGTCTGTTTTTTCGCAGCGTCAACGTCAATACTTCTTTAGGTCATTGAATCTTGGGGAAAAGGGAGGTCATATTGCAAAAAACTAATAAGCACTACGCTTGTTTTTAGCATCAAAGATTAGGAGTTATTGGGAAGTGTTTATTTGAGCACTGCATTTTCTCCATACAGTTTTATGACCGTAAAAGGAGTTGACCTTGTTGACCTTTCAGTTTATCCTTCATGGTTCATGGGGTAGTTGTGGTTAGGAAGCGTTTTTCACCTAATCGCATGACAAATGATGACATTTAGAAATTGTGGAGTGCAATCTGGAATGTATTGGTTCATAAATGCATAATGGAAAGGGGCCTGCTGCTCTGGATTCCTCTGGATTACTGGAGTGTTCTGGAATGGATTTGAAATTAATCAGTTCATTGCACTCCCTCCTCCCACCACTTTCCCAATGTCATCCACAGGATTAATTTGCAAAGTTCGCGTTCTTATCTCCTGGAATTAAATGACGTACGTCGTGATGCTTTTGTACATCACGGGACCTACAAATGCGCCATTCGATTGAGATCAACAACAGTTGAGTTTAACCAACATTTATGCGCTGAAGCACCGGTGGTCATTTTGGCATGTCACACGCACCCACTCCTTCATCTTTGATAAGTTCAGGAGGAGGAGGCGGAAGTGAGGATCAGGTGTAGGCTAAGTAGGTTGTTGGAATAAATTGTAGTGATGGCTACTTCAATTGGCCTGGGGCTATTTGTCATTCCGCGAGACGCAGGAGGATGTGTGGAATTAAGAATGTAAATATTATGCGTAGTAAGAGTCAGGTGGGTGAAAATGGGTCATTTGGTAATGGGAATAATAGAGTAAGGGGCTGTGCATAAATGACGTCCAGGTTAGGGGGGGGTCTCGAAAAAAGCCAAAATCGTAGACGATCAATCGTGGACGTGTACAGGGTGAGGGGAGGAGGTGGTCGAAAAACTGCCAAAACCCCGGACGTCCTTTACGCGCAGCCCCTGAGCAAGGCAAGTGGTGTGTGAGGTTAGGGAGATGAATGCGGCCCGGTTTGAATTACGAAAGAAGCCCAGAAGCACTCAAAACTTTCCTTTTGGACCTTCGTGAGAGAAAAACAAAGTTAAATGGCAATCAAACTAGATTTTGAGATCATTAAAAATTTTGGCATTTTTGTCGCATTTGCCAAATTTCACATTTTGCAAAAGGAGGAGCAGGAATGGGGCTCCAAGGTCGCAGAATTCTTGGATCGACATCAAGTGCTTCCCTTTTTATACCCCACTTCCCATAATTCCTGTTGCTATTTGCTTTACATCACTGGGGATTTTGGCAGCATCTTGTATGATATGGAACGTGGTTCCTCAATTTTGGCACTCGCACTTTTAGTTTTGGAGCTCATCTTTTACATTTTTTCAAACGAGCTTGGAAGACAAACTTTGGGATGCTGGAATTGGAACATTTTCATCCAAATTTGAATAATCGCTA
>JAQIWD010000444.1:0-21510 GCA_034694825.1 Anurida granaria
ACGCAGAGAGGACAGGCACGCACCCTGTCAACTTCCGCCGCATAACGAAAGTAGGGCAGTAGCCTATCCGACATGAAGACCGTGGGATTGTTTTAATTGACTCCATTTTGGTCCATGTGGAGCACGTGGCGTGACAGAGATTCCACGATCATCATTTCAGTTTGCAATTTTACATCCTATGCCCAGTTTGGCAGAATTTGATCCATTCCCCTGTGTGGCATGTTGCGTAAGGTTGTCTGGTCCAAGGAACCAAGTGGTACTCGTCCTAATGCAATTCCCAGCAGTAGTAAAGTGAAGCATTTCACTCCCATACACAATACTCTACTCTGGGATTCATGTCTATCAAGGTGGTCCATGTGCCCAGCATCTTCATTGTCTTCTTCCGTTCTTCTTGTTAGTGTAAATCATTAGAAATTCCAAGGCAGGACTCCAGCTCAAGTTAAATTTCAAGTTTCCCTTCTTCATCTCTTCCTTTAATCTCGGCCTCCAGTTCCAGTAGGAAGGAGAGTCAAGTGGCCCTATCCTCCAGAGAGTGTTCCGTGTCTCTGGACTTGGATGAAACAAAAGATCCCAAGCAGAAAGACAAAGACAAGACAAAGTTGCCGTTTTTATTTCTAAGGAACTTACCCGGACTTTCTCCTACCCGGGAGAAATCGAGTGGAAAAGGAAACAGCGAACCTAAGGCTTAATCGGAATGAGGTCAGCAGGCAACCGGGCAACCCCCTTCCCAGATGCCACCAGCATTGACTTTAGCTGCATTTTAAATTAAGGCGCCCCCGCTTCTTAATGCACCCTTCCCACTGAAACATTAATTCGTGAAGCCCTGAGCGGATGCGACGAGTCCAAACGCCACGCTGCTGACGCTCTAAATTATATTCCTCGTCTTAATATTCATGATTTCCAACCTCCTTGCGCAGGAACTCCAAAGGTCCAAGGGTCATGACACCACCACCTCTCCTCAGCCTATTTCTCGCTCTGGCTTCCCTCTCTGCCCTCGTCTCTGCCCAAGAAGGTAAGTTATGTTAATTTTGTGCACTGGAATTCTTCGGATCGTCACCCTGGTATTCTACCCGAAGTCTTTTGTCTTTCCAGACTCAACTGGAGCCTACTGGATGAAACTTGGGCGGAGTGAAATTGAGGCAGTCCTGAGTCGTGAACGGAATGAAGGGGTAGCTCGAAATGTAATTTTGTTTATTGGGGATGGGATGGGCATGTCCACGATCACGGCCGGACGAATCTTCAAGGGACAATTGGAAGGACACAAGGGAGAAGAGAATTTCCTGTCCTTTGAAAAATTTAAAAATACTGGACTCCTGAAGGTAAGGACCACTTCCTTCCAGGAAATCCTGGAAATGTTGTTGCTGGAAAAGCAAGGGGGACGCTTTTCAGAATTTTAACGCCCTTCTGATGAAAATCCAATCTCAATTGAACTGTACACGGGACACGATTGGGGCAGTTTGAGGATAAACACAATTCAGTTCTGACTTCTTCCTTCCTTTCCATTCATAAGAGCGCGAGAATCGATTCGCCTTCGTTCAATCCCTCCTGGCGAAATCCATTCATGGAACTGGGGAGACTGTCAAGGATAAAAGGAGAAAACTTTTTTGAATTTTCCCTCCTCTTGTTTCTTCCCGGCTTAATGACAAAAATTTCCTCAACTCAATCCAACTAATACTGCTGAGCCGAGGGAGAAAAGTTAGGATGGGTGAATCCGTGCAAACTTTTCCGATCGGAAATTATATCCCTGCTCCTTCAGATTATGACAAGATGGGGGGAGGGAGGATGATCAAAGGCTTCATTGAAAAAAAAACTTTCTCCGGACATGTTCTCCTCGTAGCTGCAGCTATGACTGAGATCTCTGCAGGGATCCGCGCTGAAAAGACGTCAGGAGGACCAAAGAACGCTGGAGAAAGGTTGGGAATGATAAAAGGAAGGGAGACAGGCAGACAGACACATCCACCCACTTCATTTATCTCTAAATAATCTACAAATATTGGAAGGGAAAGTACCTCTCCTTCTTGCTCCTGGAAAGCATCCAGGTACTCACTCAAGTTCCAGTAGCGAGTTCCTTTTCTCTTAATTCCACACCCGAAAGGGGGATACCCGGGTAGCTTCTTTTCCCATTTACTTCCTCGACTGAACAACTTAGCTTCAGTCACTCTCTCCTGTTTGTCGTGTCACGGAGGTCTTTTAATAAAAGTTTCCTGGATAAATCCAAACTTTCCCTCCAGAAGTCCTTTCATTCTGATTCCATCAACTTCCCTCTTATCACATCTTCGCATCTTGACCCTCATCCTCCAGCCTCCAGCACCCATCCAGGATCGAATTGAAAAGAAAGGAGGCTTCGGGTGAGTTTACTTTCCTCACCAGGGTAGCTCACGGGGTGTTCATCCTCGAACCAAAATTCGTCCAACCCTTTTCTATTCTCCTACAATGTCAAAGTGAGCATCTCCTGAGGTTCCCTCGTCAGTACTGATCACAATTCTGGTCCACTTTTTTTCTTCTGAATTTCATCTTTCCTAATAGTGAAGACGAGAGAAGTAGGTCTGTTTCATTTTATTGGTCCATTCGATTTCCTTCCGAAAAAGGAGCGGGGAGTTACTAGGGATGCGTCCGAAATGTGCTGGAAAAGTGGATATGATGTTATACGGAGGAGGGACATTGGATTTGTAGGCTGAAGTGTTGTCTCCAGATTTCTTTTTGTACTTGTGTCCTCATGGTACATGGGAGTAAGAAGGAGAAAGGGAACTTTCCCCACTACCAATGGAAATGAGCTCACGTACATTCCACATTCAGAGCCGAAGGACAATACGGAGCCCCCAAAAGCCACCTTCTGGGGGACAATGTTTTTGGGGAGGCTAGAATTGGGATATGGATCCCATTTTGAAATTCTTTGAATAAATCCTACGGAATGCTCCCCTCCTGTCTCCTAAATCCTCCACCATGACACTTTCCATGGCCTGACCTTCAAAGTCTCCTAACCTCTCAAGTTACCCACCGACTTCGCTGGAATAAATAGGAGATATGCTGCCGGAAAAATGGGTTTATAAAAATGGGCTACCAGAAAATATTGGGACTGGAGAAACTGCGGGTGGGTCCTTGTAGGGCAGGAGGGATCCAGTGGATCCTAGTCTCAATTTTTATTCAATCAATCCATCTCTCCCTGGGTGAATTTAAACCTAACCAAGGAGAAAGAGTGTGGAGAGACTCTTAAATTTAAATAAAAAAGCACAGGGACAATTTATTATTTAGGATAAAAGGAAACTTTCTCCAGCACTCATTCCTGGAAGGAAAAGCTTAAAAGGGAAGTCGGAAAATGTCGCTCGTCTTCTCCTTTTTATTCAAGTTTTGGAAGGTTTAGGAGAATTCTGATCTCGAGATTTGATTTGCAGGGGCTGGAAACCCAAATGAGCCCCACCACGTCCCATTATTTCTAGGTCATGTCTTCGCCTGGGTCACTGTTCCAGTTGAAATTTTCTTCATGTCCACGCATTCCGTTCCAACTAGCGAGGGAAGTGCAAGGTTGTCTATATACATTCACTCCCTTTGAATCGGAAGCTAACACCCCATGCCGTTCCCTCGTGAATTAAGACCACCCAGTCTGGATTTTCAGCATTCATTCCTTACTTTTCCTCCAGCTGAAATCTGAACTGCGCGCCGATTCCGGAATTTACGGTTTCGTAGTCTCGATTTTAGTGTAAATTTATTATTTAGCACGTCCCGCCCCCCTTCAACCCAGAAGAGGCTTTGACGGAAAGCCAATTGGCGAATTTAAATTGCAAAGGAGAGAATCCAGAGGCTGGTGTGATTAGTTTGTTTCCCTTTGATTGTCACCCGTCACTCACACGTTTCCAGGAAGGAATGGGCTGGAGAAAAAGAGGGAAAATATATTTTAGGCACGCGTCCCTCCTTGTCAATCTGCTGGTGAAGATTTCCATTCCTTCTGATTCCATTAGGATTTAGTACTCTGAAAGGAAAGTTTTGGAATTAGGAAATGATTTAACAGGAGCTGATTTTTATTCATATGATGCCGCCATGACTTGCTAAAAAGGAATCACGTTTTCCCTCCTTTCATATTTTTCCTTGTCTCAAAGGTCATCAATCATCCTCAAGACGAATCCTGGGGGATTAGAATGGCATGCTCAACACACCTAATTTCCATATTTCCAGACTTACAATGTCGATCGCCAAGTTCCAGACTCGGCTGGAACTGCCACGGCCCTCTTTACGGGAGTCAAGGCCAATTACTACACCGTGGGATTCGATGCCACGGTGACATTCGACCACTGTCAACCAGAGGTCGAGGCCAAGGCCAAAGTGGACACCATCATCACCTGGGGCATTGAAGCTGGAAAGTCAACCGGTAGTGACGACGACAAGCTTCAATTTGCGTACTACCTCTATTGTTTTGTTTGACTTCCGGTAGGGGTCGTGACAACGACGCGCATAACCCACGCCACCCCCGCCTCGTCCTACGCCCACTCTGCCAGCCGTGACTGGGAGTGTGACTCCAAGATTCCTTTGGATCAACGGAAGGGATGTAAAGACATTTCTCGTCAATTGGTCGAGGATGAACCAGGGAGGAGCATTAATGTGAGTCTGGCCGTGACCCCTTGACCTGAAACTAACAGAGTACCTTCCACGTCTCTCTCCAGGTTGTTATGGGTGGAGGTGAGCAAACGTTTCGGTCCAACATTCCCAAGAATGATACTGGAGTATGTTTCCGTGAGGATGGGTTGGATTTAGTCTGGGAATGGATGAAGCACCAAAAAAAGGAAAATCGGAAGTCCCTCTACGTGTCGGATCGAAAGAGTCTCCTCAGCGTCGACCATTCCGCTGTCGACTATCTTTTGGGTGGGTGCCAAGTTTTGAGTCTCGACTCGCCCCATACCCCTCACTCCTTCCTTTCTTTCCAGGCATCTTTGGTCCTGGAAATTTACCTTATGATAAAGAGCGGACCGAGGAGCCAAGCCTGGAGGAAATGACAACCAAGGCCATCCAGATCCTGAGTCGGAACTCTAAAGGCTTCGTCCTCATTGTAAATTGACTTTTACCAAATTGACCTTTGACCCCCCTTGAGAAGTCTAAAGTCGTAAATGCTGAATTGATTTATTCCCCCACAGGTTGAAGGAGGAAGGTAAGTAGACTGGTGGCATTTCCAATTATTAATTGGTCTACTCCTTTCTTTCACTGTGGCAGAGGTTCTATTGATTATTGGATAGTGCACTAGGGAGAAAGTGACTCAAGGGGAAACAGGACAATGTAATAAATGTAATGAAGCTCCTTTTCTCTCAAATTTCAGAATAGACCACGCTCATCATAATAATTTGGCAGAAATAGCCATGGAGGAAGTGGTGGCATTTGACCGGGCCATTACCAAGGCCCTCGAACTTACAGACTCAAAGGAGACGCTCGTCGTCGTCACGGCCGACCACTCCCATGCCTTCGTCATGAACGGCTACCCTAAGCGTGGGAATCCAATTACCGGTGAAATATTCTCCAGCAGATTTTAATTCTCCAAAGTGTTTTGTAGGAGTTACTGCTGGAGTCGAGAATGGAGCCCCCCACCCCGGAACTGAGGGGGGAGGGAGGAGGACAGCGGGTCATAATTCTCCGGAACATGTAAATTTTCTTTTCCTTCCAGGTTTTGGGGACGTCACGGCAGAAGGGTATCATTACCAGACGCTTTCCTACACTAACGGTCCAGGATACACGCACCACCGTATCCAGCTGCAGCAAGGAGATGGAGGAACTGGAGCAGCGCCTGAAGCCTCCAGTAGTCAAAATCCTTCAAGCACACTCAACACCTGGCGGAATCTGACAGATGTGAGTGGACCACAAATGACACTTTCAGTTTTCAGCCCCATTTAATTCAATCACCCCCCACCAAATACAGGCGGAAGTGAACAGGACTACGCCGCACATGGCAGGATTCTGGACAGATTATGAGAGTCACGGCGGGGAGGACGTTCCCGTCTATGCCTCCGGTATGTTCCGATTACTCCCTCCCGACTCGGTGTACATTCCGTCATTCTTTATTCTTTGCGCAGGCCCAATGGCTCACCTCTTCCCTGGCGTCCATGAGCAGACGCACGTGGCCTTCTCAGCTGCTTATGCCGCCTGTATCGGACCCTACTACAAGAGTTGTAAGGACACGGGCCGTGTTGCCACGCCCCGTCCCTCCTTTCCAGAGAAGGGTGCTGGAGCATCCATTAGAGGTCACCTACTTCTCCCCGTCCTTGCCAGCATAGTTTCAATGTTCCTAAAATTAAATTAATTGACAGTTTCTAATTGAATTACCTTGTTCAATTACTTGATTTTAACAGAGTAAGAAATAAAAAGTAAGCGAGACTCCATATGTAATGCCATCCGCTGGAAGCCCTGGGGGAGTCAGAGCTACCCTAAAAGACTGGAGGAAATTGGGCTAATTAGCTTCATAGTAAGTCCTACTTGACTCGCGACCCAAAAAAGGAAGGAACCATCCCTGACGACTCCACTTTCTCCCCTCATCCACTTTCTTTTCTCTTGGGGTATGAAGGTTCTCACACTCCAAATCTGCTCAGCAGACAAGGCACGTGGTGCCCAGTGAAAGTGAAGCGTAAGGGGTCTAATCAACCTCCAGCCAGGAGGAACTGTAAGAAAGAAAGTAGAAAATTCTGGGAGAAAATGAGCACCCGGGTATCATAATGGGCCACTCCGAATTTTAGTCTTTCCCTCATCAACGGTTTCTTAACTTTCCCTTCGAAAACTTTTCAGCGTCTTCCCGTCAGTTCTCAATCCAGCGTCCCATTTTCACGAAGTGCAAAGGATAGGAAAAGGTACCTGATTCATGTCAACGAGGCTGGGATGAAGAAGGACCCCCTCTGATCTTATGATCTTGTTTGCATAGGGCATAGGATGCGCATTTGGATTCCCTCCAGGGGGAATTTGCTGCCTTCCTGTAATTGATCCTGCTGGAGAAACTGGAGAAAGTTGAATCTTGGAAATTCCGGAGTGAGTGCGGAGGGGGTCTTCCTACTCCTGGAGAACTGGAGAGTTCACATACCACTGCTGCGGAGAAGGGATGGGGGGGGGGGTGGTTAGGCCTAAAAGAAAGTGGACACATCGAACTGGCTGGCTGGCTGGACTTGATGGGAAGGAGGGAAAGGGACCCACATATTCCAGGTGGAGAGTGGTGAATGGAATGGGACGAATGCTTGAACGGCATGCGCGGGAAGGTGCCGAATTCGAGACTTTTTGTTTGGTCTTCTCCCAGTTCCTGGTGACTGGTGGACTAGTCGAGTCAACGTCTGCAAAACGGAAAGTCTTAGCACAACCTAAGGGAAAGTTGGGGCTGCGTGTCGACTACAATTTGTTTCGGGTACCAATTTATGTGGAAGTAGGAACCACCGCACAGAGGACGATTAGGGCCTGGGCGACTATTATTGTTGACAGAGACACTAAGAACGGTCGCCCATTCACATTCTTCAGCGAGTTTGTGATTCTTTTTGGAAAAAGGACGCACATGAGATCCCTTTGTTGTCAAAGTCAAAAGACCGTGGTGGGCATTTACTAATGGATCAGTTCCAACTGACATTCAATCTTACCACGACTCAACTTACGCCTTTCTCCTAATCCCTGCATACACACGGTGCAGGCAAAAGTTTGGACTTTGATCAGGAAGTGAGATTTATTTTCTTTATCCATCAATCATCCCCCTGGAGAAAAACGAGGGACGAGTCACGACTCTGTTTGTCTGTCAGTCGAGTGAAAATAGGACGCGAGACAACAAAAAGACGCATTAGCTCCTTTCTCCCTGCAAACTTCTTTGCGAAACTGCAAAAAAAAAGTTGAAGTGTGAGCAGATTAAAAAACTTGAAAAGATTTGGACTTAAAAGGGAGGAGGATGTTGTTTGCTCGTAAAAAAACAAGTACAACTTCTGCTGAGAAGGAAAGGTAAGAAGGTTTTGTTCCTTTGTTTTGTTCTTGACCAATTCCCATGGAGGCATACTTTGGACCGTGTGCCCAGTGTGCGTGTCCTCCGCATTCAAATTATTTGCAAGGGGTGACAGAGTTATTTTCAACCAGAAGCATTTAGGAATTGTCAATTGAAAAGGAGAGACAAGGGTTTGGAAGAGGCAGAACTGGAGTAGATGTTAATTGAGGAGGACCAACAACAATAGAAAGGAAAATCAATGGAACTTAAATCGCAGAATGAAAGACAAACGTCACGCTTCCCCTACTTTGGATTTCGATGGTCAAACCGTCAATCCATTAATTGCATTATTTATTATTGACCAATGAGGGGCTGAGGAGGTCGTATACTTCAATTCAATTCCTTCTTCTTTTAGTTCTTACACTAAGATTTCAAAATGTTTTAAGGAGTTTCAAAATGTGATGTATGATGAAATTTTATCCCGTTCTCTAATTAAAAGCAGAAAATGCAGTGAGGCAAGCGAAAAAAAAAACAATTTGTCTTTATATTGTCTTTCACTCTACAAATATTTCGCAACTTTCTCCCTTTCCCAGTTTCAATTCTTTTCCCATCACGGGCAGGCGAATCGGAATTGTGTGGTTTATGGGATATCCAAGGATCCGCCAATTTGGAAATATCGGACTTAAATTACTCAAATATGGATCCATATACATATGCTTGCAAATTTCCGTAATAAACATTTCCACCTATTGTGAAAATAACTAAGGTGCAAATTTTTTAAATCTGCGGATCAAAATTGTCACAAGGTATTAATGTCACCTTTAGGTTGTGCACTTCAGAATTTTCTCAGACTATAAAGTTTAAAAAAATTTTCAACGTGGTCTCTCCATTCTTGGAAAATTGTGGCAAATTAAAACGCATGTGCTATATTTGCAATTCACGATGAGGTTAGTAGAATTGTAAGTACCCATTGAGATCTACCTGCCTCTTTTCGTTGTCTTTTGAGAGCATAACTGCTTTTAGATTCTGATTTCCATATTTTACAATTTATTTTTCTCACAATTTAACATAGTTTCTTAGCTCCCCTCCATTTTTTCCGTGGTTTCCTGCTGAGTTGCTCCCCTTATTTTTTATTAAATGGAAACTTTATCTCACTTGTTTCAATTTTTAAAGACTTCTATTCTGCTGTTGAAAAATGAGAAAATTATGTTTTTGTCTGCTTTGGCCCTTCCACTCAAAATTAGACTGACGTCTTTTAAAATTCAGAACAAGGAGGGAGGAGCGGGTGTGGGCGTATAAGGATCCTAATTTTTCTAAAATAAAACAAAGATGGGAAATTTATAAAACTGTAAAAAGGGGGAGTGGTTCACCATTTTTACCTTCTCATAACTCCCCATTTCCCATTTCTATGCCTTCCCCAACATTTTTCCGCTTTCAATCTAAAATATTTTCGTAATCTGGGCGTGGTTAGTGATTCACCGTGAGTTAGAAATAAAATCCGAATTTAGATGTGTCTTATGTTAGCCTCCCGTTTTTCAGTGAGGGTCGCCGTTGGAAGCCTTTCAAAAGTCCCTGCATGGCTGGTTTCCTCAAAG
Organism: Anurida granaria; assembly: GCA_034694825.1. Lineage (NCBI taxonomy): Eukaryota > Metazoa > Arthropoda > Collembola > Poduromorpha > Neanuridae > Anurida > Anurida granaria. Next base: position 9,511 of record JAQIWD010000444.1, read on the forward strand.
GATTTCAGTGAAAGCACTCAAAGAAGATTTAGACTTTTTCCAAGTTGTTTCCTCCTTCGGAGTTTGTTAAGTTCAGGGCTCCAGCCAGTAGTCTCTTGAGGATGGGATGTTTGTAAAACTTGTCTGTGTTTTTTTTTCTGAAAATTATAATTTCCAGCGTCCCCTTCCAACTCCTTCAGTAATAAAATCTCGCCGCTGGCCACCTTAGTTTTTGCAAGACGTATTCTATTCAGTTAGACTTGGTTTTGTCAAAGCGTATAATAGTCCGAATTTTGGTAAAAAAGATAAAATAAGAACTCCCGAAATCGATCCATGCGGCTCATTCCATGTTATTTTTCCCGTCATATTGCTTTATTATTTTTATTATCATGTGAAAACAGACAAGGCAGTAGGATGATGGTGATGTGGGGCAGTCTGGTGGGAACCCTCGTGGGGGTGGGCCATTAATATTTCCTCCCGGCCTTATAAATTATTCTCCATACTTACCTAGTAGCTGTGCTAGAAAAGACTCATCGTCTTGAATTCTTGACAGGGGAAGGAGAATTCCCGGGCAGGGGATATTATTCGGAGTCCGGTTCAAGTCGAAGCTCAATTGATAATTAAGTAGGCTGAGTCTCTTCCATTCCGATTCCTTGAGGACATTATTGATGGGAAGGAAGAAAACAATAGTGGGTTGATTTCTTTTAGCGCAGTTGACAGGGCTAAATTTCTCCCGGTTTACGGGGAGATTTTGTTGTCAGTAAAAGAACACGTCCCGGATTTTTGTGATGGGAGAATCCCCTCACTTCTTTTCTTCTCTGATTGATTAGTGATTACTTTCCTTTCTTTGTGCTTTCTTTTCTAGAGAAAGATCTAAAGACACTTTCTCTCCGATCCCTCCCCTGTGGTTTCCAGGGACAAATTCGAACAGTAGTATCAGTAGTTTCTCAGCCCATTTCCTACCTCATCAATTATTAAAACATGGGTCTCCTTTTTTTTTCTTTTGGAGAAAGACGTTTTGGAAGAACCTCCAATAAAAAATCAATCAACGGGATTAATGGCACTAAAACCCGCCGGAGAATTTTCTCTTCCTTCCGTCCTGCTCTACACCGCCAAGGGAAAGTTAATGGCTCTCCATAATTCAAAATTAGAGTCGAAGCGATTTGATTCTGAAGCAAGGGGGAAGGCCGTTGAGTGGAGAAAAGGGAAAGGTCAAATGATTATAAAAATTAAAGTGTGCGGATAAGAGTGCGGAGGGTTGAAAATTATTTTAATGGGATTAAGCCTTTAAATTAGTTAAACTGTGACTCGCTAAACTCCTGGGTAGTAGGAAAGGCGCGGTAAATTCAAGGTCCACTGACTTTCCCCTCCATGTTTTCCCCATTCCACTTTCATTAGACTCCAGACCGTGTTCTACCAAATTGCTCAAATTCTCTTTGATTTTTTTACTTTTCCACACTTCAATTCAAATCAACCTCAGAGCCTAGAGTCCCTTTGCTTCATTTCCATTCCAGTTTCTCCCCTTTTCGGCACGCTTATTTTTGCAAATTGGACCTCCTTGCGAATTTTTTCTGCCGGAAAATGGGGGAACTTGGAACCCCGGTTCAAATTATCCACCTCCACTCATCTGAATTCAAACGACTGAATTAGCAAAATAAAAGAGAGGAAGAGGGGAGTTTCCCCAAAAAAAGGAGAAAGTTTCCAAAGGAAAAGTCCCAAAATCAAAGCCCAACTTCTGACTATGCGGGAACCCAATTTAGGAAGATGAAGAAGAAAAGTCTTTTGTTGTTTGCTGCTGGCTCCCCACCATCTACTAAAGAAGGGGAAGCTAATGGCTTAAATAATTAAATACCCGGGCAAGGGTAGGCAAGGTGGGTAGTTTGTATTTTTCATCCATTCTTCATTTGATACAAAACTGACTGGAGAGAATCACCGGGGGGTAACCTCCATTGTAGGAATTCCGGTCTACGCTTTCCTGGCGGGTGAGGATGAAAGTTTTAATTATTCCTCCCACTCCGGGCGGTGGCACGGGTCCATTCAAAATCAAATTCAACGGAGCTTCTTTGTAGGATTCAGGAAAATTCGACTTCTTGTGTTCCTAGTTTTAATTAGGACGAGACGCAGCAGGAAGTTTCGCTGAGGGCCCATTATTAATTGAACTCAATTCAGGGCGTGGTTGGGGCACTTTAAGAATCAACTTGAAACTATTGAACGGAATTATGACTGCGGTTCCGTGTTGCCCTTACTCCAACCACAGTGACTGGGACATGTGCTGATTTTCGATGAAGTTCACACGCAGTGAATAGGAATTCCGAATTTGCACAAAGGGTAGCTCCCTGTTTTTCAATCAATGAAGGAAGACTTGGGATAAGTGTCTACTTTTTCTGTACCATATCCTCCTGGAGATCCAATACTTTTATGACATTTCATCCCATTTATTTCATTATTTTCTCATTTTGTAAAGAAGTTTTGGCAAGAGGTCAAGCCCAAGAAGACTTGAGTTGCCATTTTGCATTTGGATGAGGAAGGAGATATTATTATTGCAACTTTGGGATATGCAAGAGGATCATAAGTTACTCAAGTGTCATTCCCAGAAGGGCCCACTTTATCCAGGATCCAGTCAGAGATAGTTAACTCCACCTTCCTTTTCTTCTTCCAGTTGCAAACCAAAATGAAAGTGACAAGCCCCAAATTTTGTTCCCGCGTCCCAGCCGTTTTTCATTTTTTTGAAAGGAGTCGTACAGCATTTTATTTATTTCTTTGTTCAACTGTGGACGAAAAATTTATTTCCGCTGCTGTCGTTTGATTCTTTCAAATTCGACCCCAATTGTAGGGCCTCAAACTTTTAGATCTCAATTCCCTTTGTCATTTTTCTGCAAAAAAGATGGCAAACCGTCACTCTCAATCCCCAACTTTTCTCCTCTGTACACTGTGAATTTCGAAAAAAAAAAAAAAAAATGGTATGGACGCTCTTAGGAGTTGGAGCGGGAAGACCCAAAATAATTTTGAGAATCAAGTGAAAGGATTATTCAATTTTGGTAGGAGTAGGCTAGAACAATGTCAGTAGGATCTTGTAAAACAGAAATGAGACACCAATAAAAGTAAGCCTGAATTTTACATTTTACGACCTACCAACTTTACAGGCCGAGTACAAAGGGCACTAAAATGTAACGGAATGGGCGAGACCCAGTGATTCCTGCGATCATTCGGAAAAAAATGGTTGCGAATTCGTGAGAGCTCCATTACGAAATGACAAATGATGATCTCTGGCTCCTTCTACTCTCCACAAACTAAGGCGCTTTAGGAGATGGGAAGGAAGAAGATAAAAAAACTTCACTTGGTTGAAAAACTTTGAAACAAAGTAAGTAAAGTATTTGGAAAGTGTCTAAAGTGGATCTTGTCTTGAGGTCTGAGTCTGACAGACCATTTGCGGAAGCCTATAACTTTGTCAAATTAAGAGCCTACAAGGATTGACAGGTAAACGTGAAAACGTCAAACCCGGCCTAATCAAGCACATGCACATTCTAACGAGCCAAGCATCACCAACATAAACCCCAAGGCAGGCGACACTTGCCAGGATCTATATCGCAGGTTAGTTGGGCAGGATAAAAGTGACAAAAGTCCCTTTGAAAATATTAGATGGAATTCGAACTCGGGCCTTGGGTTCTCTAAAGTTATGAACCATCGTTTGACCATCGTCCTATTTTCTGCGGTTTGATTCATGAAATTCATGCTGTGTATCCCCATCCCAAGCTATCTTCAATACAAGCTAACAGGAATATGTTACCCTACATTGAGTTCTAAATAATTTTTGTTCACTTTGTGCTTTGTGCATGATCTCTTCAGCACGAAAAATTTCTGCCTAATTTCTATCCATTGTCTTCATAATTCCTTGGCTTGACTTGATTTCTACAGAATTTGTGTTCAATGTGTGTGCAGAATTTCTCGACTATTAGAAGTTATTACAGCATTAGTTTGTTTCCCTCGGCAAGAGTTCCGCATTCAATTCACTTATAGTAGTTGAGGCAATTAATTGAAACGATGGGCTGGGAAACTCTCTTGGGACTTTGATGGAATTAAATCCGATCACTGCCACTTTCTGTTCCAAACTTCTGGTCATGTCACCACTCACTCACTCTCCACTCTCCAATAAAAGTTTCATTAAATCTAAAAAACCCAAATGGAATTGGGTTACTTCTTTTGTTTCTATTTGGTGAGGTTGAAACTTTTTATTCTTTGTAAAAGAAACAATGGAAATGGAACCTATTCATGCCTTTACTCTTTTCCATCGTGTGGAGTGCGTGATTGAAAATATAAAACAGGAAATTGCATTCCGCATATTAGAGAACAGAAATGATCATCTGGGGCCACGCTACGCCCACTGCTCGGCCGTAAAACCTTTTGTCACCTACCCCACTTCCATTTCAATTGATTTATGGAATAGTGGGGCATTTGAACAAAAAGCCTGACGTTCCCACTCACCTTGTCTACACCTGATGTCAAGTCCCCAACTACATTTCGTGACCTCTGACCTATCTGACCATGGGCATACTTTTCCAATACACGTCCAGACTCGGACAGTATAGGTACAAAGGGCATAAGAATTTGGAGAAAGCGTAATATGGAGCTTTTGAATTTAGTTTGGGCGTAAGGAATGAATCACTTGCCCAAAAAAAAATATTCGGATGAAAAGAAAAATTTCTCCTCGTTTTCCAAATTGCCTGTCAAGAACGGGAGAAAGCAGGTAGAGAAAGTAAGGAAAGGAATGAAGGGTGGTAATGAGATTGACAAGTTGCTAGTTATTTTTTTTTCAAAATACAAGAAAACCAAAAAGGATTTTGACTTGTACGCCTTTTCTTTTGACTGCTTCTGAAGTTTACGGGAAACTGGAAGAGTCCTGTCAAATTCTAAGTTTGACAGAAACAGAGAATTTGAATTAGAAAATGGCGGCCTTTTATTCTAATCCCGGTAAAGAAAGGGCATGATATTAATTTTGCCGAGAAAAGGGAGAAAGTTGGAGATTAAAATACGGATTCAATTGGATTTTCTTTTTAATGTCGTAACACCTAAAAGAAGAGGAATAAAAAAATAAAAGAAAAGCAAAGAAAGTTAGAAAGTTGTAAGACAGGGTAGTGTGAGTGTAAAAGAAATTGGATAGAAACGAAATGAGAATGTGAGTAGGAAAAGGAACATTTAATTCCTGTTCGGGTTTTCTCATTACATCAGATGGGGAAAGTGGAAGACTTCATTCAAGTTGAAAAGAATAAAAAGGTGAAAACTTTTTGTGGCTCTCTCCCATTTTTTTCATGTCCCGACTCTATAAAATTCTATGGAGAAAGTTTGAGATTCAGAATAAAAACCAAGAATTTTTGGGATTTTTTTGTGGCACTAACCACCACAACCGCACCACATATAACAGGGAAAAACAAATTATTTCTCTACGCTTCATTTATTAGACGGAGGAAAAAAATCCAATGGAAATATGATTCATCATCCTTATTTTTATTTCATTTTCACCAAGTTGGGAAATATGGAAATGTCAGGAGACACTTAGTGAATCACATGATTGATCTCACTTGAACAAAGAAAGTGTTTCAACATTCCTCGCAAACAGAAAATGGATCATTAATCCTCGTTTTGTTCAAAGAATACCCAACACACGGTTGAGGCATGAGTTATGATAGTTTAAGACAATTGCAACTCGTTCCTTCTTTCTCAGCACCTTTCAATGCTCCTGGTAACAGTGCCGAATCCGTTTAATCCATTCAAACGAAAAACTACGAAGGGAAGAAGCATAACCATGACGATCGGAATCTTCGGATCGAGTGAAGAATCCATTCGATCTTACGATCCGATTGTCCCTACCTCTTAAAGAAAGTGAAAGTAAAAAGTTGTAAAACCTTTCCACTTTTCAAGTTTAGTGAAAGCAAAGTTCATTTTCAGTGTAAAAGCGTAGTTGAAGTACCATGTTTATCACCCTCCGTTTTTGATGTTGTGTTTTATATTTTACGTTGTTCGACGCCCTCCTGTACGATTCAACTTTTCCATTTTAGACTTTAGACATGTTTCTAATGGAATTTCTCACCTTACCCCAATTACTCCCAAAGATACACTGCGGGGTCTTGCGTGACCTGAAAATTCGCAACCAGGTCGCAGGTTTATTTTGAGTTCATTTGCATTCTTATCGCCTCTTAAATGAGTAAACAATGAGTATTTATCACGCAGTTTATTTTTAATAATGACCCATTCCGGTTTAACTTTCTTTTCCACTGGGGTTTGTATAATAATTGTGCTTTCGCCCTACTTAAAATACAATTTTCTCCAAGTTTAAATTTCAAAACACCGTAACTCTCAGTTTCCAATTTTGAAGCTTACCAACAAAATTACCAAAGATGTCCTCCTCCGCCTAGACGTTTAATTTTCAGGTTCTTACCCCATTTGCAATTATTTTCTCTTACACTCCATGCCCCTTAACCACAAACTAATCCTAGAATCTTGACAAGGAATAATTAATTTCCGCACACACAAATTTTTGCTCCATTTCTCCCTTTGAATATACTCTGTCGAGTATATTTTAAGACTGAAAATACGAAAATGCTTGGAGAAAGTCTTGGCTCCTTGTCCTAGTTATTTTGGCTCCCATTCCTTCTATTTCCCTTACACTTCCGTTTAATATTGCGGTTTTGGGTAGATGTTTCTACTGTAGGTAAGACGGGAAAAGGGACGAATAATTATAACCTTCTGAAATTGTACTGAGGATTAAAAGTAATCAATATTTCCAGTCCAGAAAACACGCAGGAAAGTCCAAATGCTCAATGTCCAACTACCCAGGAATAACAAATTGGAGAAATCACGACAGTCATTCGACGACTCGAATTTATTCGTTTTCTTTGGTGTCCGAAGCAGTAAAAGAAAAAGTCGAGTCATTTTTCTTTTCTTTCTCCTCAGAATGGCAGAAATAGCAAAAGAAAAAGTATTATTTTGCAAGTTATTATTATTATTGGAGGGACATCCGGAGCACCTGAGTTGTCGTTAGCAGAATTTCACCTCCCGTCACATGCTTTCTTTTCCTGTCATGCAGTAGCTTCAGAACTATGTCATCATTTTTTGGGGTTTGTTTTATTGCCCTTTGATACCCGAATTCCCGAATTCGGTTTCCACCAACTTGCTTTCTCTCAATTCCGAAATGAGTTCATTAGTTTTCTGGCAGGAGTTGACAAATTGGTTCTCCGAATTTCTTAATTAACGTTGAGAAAATTCCATGGACGGATTTCAAAGTTGGGCAGCTCCCGGAACAAATCGTCCATTTCCATTCACTTTCCCAATTGTTCGGGCACTCATCCGTTTTTCCGCCAAGGAATTTGCCCAGTTTTGGCCCACATTTTTAGCACCACTGGGAAATGTATGATTAGAGGCCTCAATGAAGTTGACCTTATGGTATAAATTGGAGGAATGATTGATGCAATTGATGAAAATTGGGTCATGGAATTTCTAATTTCAGTTTTACCATATTTCCCACATTCTGCCTTTAATTTCCCATCAATCCACCCATCCTGCTGTCTCTCCCTCAGATGTGCGTGGGTCTTAATTCATTTTGCGGTGAGGCTTGGGTATGGAGTCTTTCAATTGAACGCCTCACAACCGCAACCGCCTTAAATTAAAACTCAAGTGAATTTCAGGCCATTCCATGTCACGAAAAATCATAATAACTAATTAAACTCAATCCTGCGTGGGCTGCATGTCACCAGTGACAAAAGTTTCCGTTAGTCTTGGCCAGAAAAAGACGCCTGAGTACCCTCCTCTGTTTTCATTTCCTATAGTTGGGTTTACCTTTTGGAAAACAATGTCCAGCTCAGTGGATTATAGCCAAAGAAAACGGATAGCGTACTAACATCTGCTCAGCTATTGTGTCCCCACTTGAAAACTTAGAAGCAGATTGATTGGTCATAACTAGAACACACAGTTTTAAACACGACCGCCTAGCCAGGCCATTTTTATTTGTTGCACGGGAAACCATTTGCAAGGGCTTAAGCTAGCGCTTGGGTTAGCGGCCTTGGTCATGAGTGCCCGAGTCCCGACAGGTGCGACCATGATGACATGTATGGTCAAGTAGCCCAAGGACCAGCTGCCAGGGGTCATGGCCAACAGTAGTGACGAGAGCTTACTGGCGATGGCAATGGAGGGTGACGAGTGTCCGTGTCCTGAGTTGTCCCCTGACCCCTACCCCTTAGAGAGTGATAGTAGTGGTAGACTTTGTAGTAACGCCTCTTCCCGTTTGGACAATACAGGTGCAAGTGGTGCCCTGGAGAGGATGGGATCTAGCCCGAGTGCCCTTGTCCTCCTCTCTATTGCCCTCGGGGTCATCATGAGTCTCGCCTACCTCTTCTGTTACTGCTGCCGGAAGAGGCGAAAAGAAGCGGGAGGGGACGAAGAGAGTCTCCAAGGGATCCTAGGGGATGGGAACAGCAGCACCAAGGATGCCACATCGGTCAAGAGCCATAATGGAGTCCTCACTGGACTGGGGAGTAAGGTCCCCCTCATTCGGGGCAAAGTCCCTGGGTAAGTACCTACCACCATCTGCTGGGCTGACCCTTGACCTCTCTTGTCCTAACCTTGCCATATGAACCTGTGACGACACAGGCCCCCCGCTCACTGCCAAGCTTATGCTAAGGGCTGGTTTTGCTGTCATATGCTTGCTTCTATTCCACTCACACCCTTCGTCTGCTCTTGTTAAGGACTCTCCGTTTTCTTTGTCCCTATTTTGACATTTCCTGTGTGAATCTTTTGACACGATCACATTTGACCCCCAGCCATTCCCTTCTTTTATTTATTTCTTTTTTCTGCCTGTCTAGTCCAAATTCTTTAGAAAGAGTGGGAACTTGACTAGAAAAGACGCCGTGGCGCCTTCTGGTCCTCCGCTGATGAAAGTGACCTTGGAGTTTTGGTTTCACCCTGGTACGAACCAAGGCAAGAATCCTGTAGTATTTCGGAAGGAAATCGATCTAAGCAAGCAAAAGGAAGGCGGGTGATTGGGAACTCCATCTGTTTCCTTGGAGAAAGTGAAACTGGAGAAGACGGAGAAAGTACGAGTCCGCTTTCACGTTTTTGGCGATAGGGAGCATCTCAGTCTCATTTCTGGAACGTCAGGGAAGAATTCGGAAGCGCAGTTTGCCATACACACATTTCCTCCATTTTCTTCAATTTGAAGTTTAAAATCCCCGCCAATTCTGCAAAAAAATTCCGCATTTCCTCAGACCGTTTTTGCCAACATCCTTCCTTGCAGTTTCCTCAGGTTTTGAGCCTAAATTTTGTTTCAAAGTTTTACTTTAATTTTGATGCCCCGACATTGCAAAAAAATTCGCTTAATGGACATAATTTTGAGATTTCAGGAAAAGATTCCAAAAGAAAAAAATGTTCCAATATTTATCCCAAAACTAAAAATGTGAAATGCGTGAAGGAAACCATAACTGAATTTTCAATAATTTTCATTTTCTCCTTTACGTTAAAGGGACAGAGACGCTGCAAAATTTGCACTGCACATATTGTTTCCCGAAGCCAAGAAAGTAAAGTAGGGGTTGCATCTCGAGATTTCTTCCTTTACTGTAATCCTTCTTAATTGAGCCTCGACCTTATGAGAAACTTGATGGAGATTGTTCTTTTTGATCATTGGATGCTATTTTACCTTCGGGAATTAGTTGAAAGCAAGCTTGATTGTTTGGAAGAAAATGAAAGAAAAGTGGTAGCGAGAAGGAGAGAGGAGTCTGGCAAAAATATTTAGGTCATTCAATTATTACCTCATTCCTTCATCCCAAGCTAAACTTTCTAAAAGTCCTGCTGAAGAGTTTCTGATTAACCCAGCAGGAGTAGGGGGATTTGGAATTTCATTCCCAGTCCTTCCCCAACTGACCTTTCATGACCAACGGCGGCCAAGAGAGGCTCAAAGGAAGTCTCCACCTCATTGAGCACCACCGGGATTTCCTCCTCGAGCAACTGCCCACCCAAATGAACCCAAAGTTTGCATACCCACACACATTCCAGAGTGCATGGAGAAAGTTGAGTCTGGAGAAAGTGACCGCGGCGGCGGCGGTGGTTGGGCAGGGAGCAAGAAGCCCAAAGAAGAAAGGAGATTCCACCGGAATCCAACTGTCCCAAGAAGACTCAATTATGAGATAAGCGCCCATGTGGTAAGGGATCGATCGATCCTCCCGGCGCCTGCGCCCTCCTCCATCCACTCCTACTACCCGGGCATTTTGTCTCATGTCGAATCCCAAGCAAGGAGCAGCAGAACTTGACATCCAAGGCAAAGGCAACTGAGGCCAAGCAGAGAGAACCGAATAGGGATTATCGACTTTAAGTAAACAACGGAGAGGGAGACCTCGTTGGACCAATTCCTGACTATCGGATTAACTTACCTTCAAACTGCCAACATTCTCGGTGGGTGACCCCGAGGTCAATCTGGTATGAGCCTTAGCTCATGTGACCTCCTTTTCTTCCAACACCGACACAGTTCTTAGTTCTTGGAAGACGAGGAGAGGACAAAGGGATAAGTGTGTAGAATCTTAAATTGGTTTATTTTATTTGAATTAAAGTAATCTCCTCCTTGTCACATTGTGTCCTGGAGCCTATTGTCCAGAGTAGTCCATTTGGTCCAAGATGCAATTGGGGGATGTCAAGTATTCTGGGATGTCAATGGTCTCTCTCATCCGAACAATTGCAACGATCATGGGCAGCAGTTAAAATGGGCAACACCTCCCAGAATTCCAACTCCTTTGACTTCTTTTTGCAGAACCAGGGCGAGAGATTTTGGTCCACCAAATCCTCCCTTTTCAGAGTTTAATTTCTAATAAATGGAAAGAGTTTCTAATTTCTCCTTCGTCAATCACTTTCTCTTTCATTTCTGGAAGGGAAAAGGGGGCTAGGGTAGCATAATACCCGGGTTCAATGGAAAGCCCCGACAGTGAACGTCAAGAAAGTAACCCTCCAAGAGTCCTTTTACTAGTCCAAAATGTTGGAATTACTCGAGACAGGAAATGGATTTCAGTTGAGTGGGCCTTGATGTCAAACTCACGAGGGAACCTTGAGGGGGTGCCCGCCTCAAACACGTTCCGGGTTACGTTCCATGCAAGGGGATCTCGGGTGGACCTTTAGGAACTTTATGAAATTGAAATGTCGCCATGTTCCATGACCACGTGTGCATTATTGTAGGAGTAGGAGGGTGGTGGGAGAGGGATTAAGGAAACACAGTGAGGTTCCCTCGTGAACATGTAAATTGGGACAACAAAAAGTGTATGGCGCGTGCCGAGAGGTAAGGAGGATAACAGAGTGTGGGTGACAATTGGTTCTTGTTGACTGACAATTTGTGGTTTGATCCTCAGGCATGTCGTGGTGGTGGGTCGTGTCGCCAGTAGTCGGCAGTGGGGTTATTGTGTCCCGCCGAATTCCCCTGGAATCTCAAAACGAAGAGACATGCCTAAGCTTCCTAATTTTGAGATTAAACTCCTTCAGCCTCTCCTTTCTTTGTTGTCTTCTTCTAATTGGCTCCCTTAACTTTCACCAGAAACAAACTCACACGTGCTTTCCCTTCCTTCCTCCGATTCATCCACAAGAGAAAACTTCCCAAATCACTTGTTAGAACCCCATAATAGCCAATCAGGAGGGAAAACCCTCAAGAGAACCATAAAAATGGAATCAAACCATCCTGATTAAATTTTATCACATCTTCCCGCAATTGACCTCGGGTCACCCCAAGGTCGCCATAGCTGTGAATCCCACGAGGTCGTAAGACCGCAAACTGGTTTCGTAGTAGAAATTCTTGGTCTGCGTGGCAAAGTGGAGTTTTGAGCCCCAGAAATTTGGGTGTGGCCTGGTCGCGTGCAAAACGGGGAGAGACGGCGGAAATTGGATCTATGGAGAAGATTGGGGTGTCAATTCCAGAATTTGGAATACATAATAAGACGACCTCTCTTTTCGGCTCATAACCCGAGGTGGGCATTTCTAGGGTTTCCTTTTGGAACCCGGATG